>CM076570.1:1503115801-1503376743 GCA_034641835.2 Pinus albicaulis | reverse complement strand
ATAGATTATTTATGAGGAATCATTCTCAGATGAAGATATTTTCCTCATTCCTTCACAGGATCCTTGGTATGGAGATATTATTGTCTATCTCTAGACTTCGAAGTTTCCACTCTATTTTTCGAAGGATGAGCGTAGAAAATTGTGTCACTTGGTGAAAATCTATCTTATCATCAGTGACATTTTTATATCGTCGCAGGGTTGATTCAATCCTTATACATTGCTTAACCCTCGAAGAAGTTGAGGTTGTGCTGAATGATTGCCACAGTGGAACTTGTGGTGGTCATTTATTTGGGATTGCTATAGATTAAACAATTCTGTGTGTTAGATATTTTTGGCCCTCAATTTTCAAATATTATGTTTAGGCAGTCAAAAAATGTCATCCATGTCAAGTTTATACTCGAAAGATGTGTGCTTATCCAGCTTCACTCTTTCCTATTATCATCGTCGGTCTGTTCACTAAGTGGAGAATTTATTTTACTACTTGCGACCCACCTTCGACTAAGGGTCATAATTACATTATTGTAGCAGTGGAATACTTCACGAAATGGGCCAAGGCTATGCCGAATTTCTCTATTGAGGGTGAAAAAAAAAACTTGTTTCTGTTCAACCAAGTCATTTCTCGCTTTAGTATTCCTGAAGAGATTGTCACTAACCATGGCAATCATTTTTAGAACTACACAATGGCTAAATTGGCTCATAAATTAAGTTTCCAGCATGATCATTCATCTCCTTACTATCCTCAGGCAAATGGGCAAGTGGAAGCTGTGAATAAATCCTTGAAGGTTATCCTGCAAAGGACAATCAATAAAGCTAGATCCAATTGGCATGTCATATTGTATCCTATGCTTTGGGCATACCAAATGCCAGTTAAGACTGCAACCAGTTTCACTTTTTTCCAACTAGTTTATGGATTTGAATCAATCTTCCCCATTGAGTGTGAGATTCCTTCCCTTAAGCTAGTTTTTGAGCTTCCAGAAAATTCAAGTCTCAAATAACGCCTTGCTTATCTGGAACGTCTCAATGAGAAACGTAGAGATGCAAGCATGAATAATGAGGCTCATAAGTAAAGAGTGAAGGTTAAGTATGATAAGGTTGTTGTAATATTTCTAAATTAGCATGCAACTAATTGGAATATTAAAATATAATTTTGCTTTCTTGTTTGATGAATAAGTGGGTAGGGAGACCCATAAATCTCTTTATTAGGAATAAAACCACTTCTCATGTGAAAGTGGATCATATTTTCAGCTTAGTAAAGCACCCTTAGGTGTTCAAAGGGGCTAAAGCATGTGGACTGGGTCAACCTTGACCAAATCAACAACACTGTCATGAAGGAGTGGCATTTAATGAGGGACAATGCAGTTTTAGATGGAGACACATTGCATGGAAGTAGTGTCATTAATGGATGAGGATTAGGGTTTGGAAGCTCATTTCTTATAAAAGGAAGAGGATGGCAGCCATATTATTCATGTAATGATATGTTATGATTTTTGTTATATGGTATTTTTAGAGATATAAGTTTTCATCAACAATTTAGCTAAAATTGCAGTGCTATTTAGCACCAGGTGTTCCTAATCGGGAATCCCACCTCTATCCTTGAAAGGCCTCTTGGAAGATTTTTTCACTACATTTCCACATTCAGGTTTCAGACCAAGCTTCATTCTTGTAGTACATCGTAGTTTCTATTGAGAGATGTGCTGAGTTGCAGGGTGTGGCAGTGGAAGATCTTGTTGGGTGTTTTCTGAGCTATTTTTGTAGTGGAGGAAGGTCTCCTTCCATTGGGAGGCTAGTAAAGGAGCCCCTTGGGCTTATTTGATATATTTGGCATCAGGCCAAGGTGATTTTACCCCCTACATCACAGTTCTAGTCCAGATCTGTGCTATTTTAGTAAGCTGTTGCAGTGGGCAACCCAAAAAATGACTGAAAATCCAAAGTTAAAATTTGGCCAAACCATTTCTGGGTTGTTCAGGGTTTTCTGAGTAGAATCCGTGGTTAAAATCCTGGATCATTTTGAGCACTCTAACAACATTCCACACATGGTTCTTCTCCTCAGAAGTAGTAGTTTCCAACAACAACAATTTCCTCAACAGTAGTAGTTTGCTTTCCATTGAAGGGATCAGCCCTTCATTGAGAAAGCCTTTTGGAGGAGTTCTTTCAGATCTACATCAAATTAAACCACCTCCTTCTATGTTCTTCAGTTGCAGTGCATCTTCATCCCTAGGGCTTTAGATCCACCATTCATATTTAGTGTATTTCTGGAAACCCACCCTTGGTTGCCTTGGAAAAGTGTTAAGGAGCATAGATATCCATTTTTGGCCTTGTATGAGCATGATCTTTTTAGATCAATTTATCCCCATTTTGGAAAGATAGTCACCATTGACCAGTTGACATATTACGAACCGATGTCTCAGACCTCCCCTAAGTCCATCATCTCTTCGGTGGCCAGTAAGAAAACCGTCAATCCTTTGACCAGTGTCTCACTCGGGGTCTACAAAGATTCCTCATTTCTTGGTACATTCACTGGTCTTCCTTCTCCTATCTCTAATCCCATCTCATCTAATGTTTGCATGATGCAATCGACTCGGGCTGCCCTCAAGTAGCCCGCCTCGGCTAGTCAACAGCCTCCTCGCCCTCCGCAGCCTACTCCTAGCCCTTCGATTCAGCCTTCTGGACCTCCTCCTCCTGGCCCTTCAGCTGGTATCCATGAGCCTCTTTACCCCCTAGAACGGTTCGTCCAGGCCTTAACCATTTAGGAGTCATCACACCTAGCCATTACCCCTCTGGTCAGATACCGTTCCTAGCTCCACCCCCAAGAGTGTACACGATACCTGTCATGGCCACCCTCTCCCTTCCTAACTTAACCCTTGGGATTCTCATCTGGTACCTTGATCCTCCAGCTGCTACCTCGCCTGGTCAACCCAAACCTTATCTTTCTTTGACCTCGATTCAACCGGTCCCCATGACTCCTCCTGCAGCCTCAGTGCCTCAGCCACCTCAACAAGAACCACCTCTTGTTGCGGCCGCTTTGGGTAAAAAGGGAAAAGCTCACAAGGAGGCAACCAAAGACAAGGCTTCCCTGACAAACCTTGCCCCCCTCAGCCTCCAAAGCACACCATCTAGTGTTCTTTGTGTGATATTGTCAGTCATGCCACCCATACTGGTCCAGAGTTGCCTCATCTCAAGCCCATGGTTAATGTCGTGTTCGCTGAGTCTATGGTCCTGGAAACCTCCGTTACTTCCTCGACTGCAGCCAGGAACCCTAAGAATATTCACACAAACCACCCCTGTGCTTTGTACGATTTCCATGGCCATTATACCCACCTCTATCCCTGCCTCGAGGACTTCCGCACCTCTCTAGTGACAGTTCGTCAATTCAAGGCCAAGCAAAACGAGTCCACCGCTCCCTTATTTCCGCGTTTTTCTTCAGCAAAACCAGAGGACACGAGTACTCCCAGTTACATTCCCCCTCCTGATTTCGAGATGATGGAGCCTTCGCCCACTATTTTATACCTATCATCATCCCTGAGACCCTCAGTGGAAGTACCCTTGGAAACTTCCCCTGATGTTTCACCTAACCTCCTTTCAGCAATCACCCTGGGCTCAACATCAGTAGATCCTTTATCTGCTTACTCTTCTATCACCCCTTGTGACGATGCGCATGTGAACCTCTCTTCTCATGATGATGAGTTAGGTAGCTTCGCCGCGTCAAGTGGTCTTACTTCCACCAGTCACCCCATCTTCTATCACGATGATGACATTATGGAAGTAATCACCACCCCTGAATTTATCTATCCCCCCTTACATCGAACCCATGCATTCGAACCACATACACCTTGCGGCCATTACATTAAATCCCAATTTTTGGGTAAGGGGGCACCCATATTTGAGAGACCAGGAGAAGTAATTCTCCACAAATCTCCTAGTTTATTTGGTCGTGTCGACTCTAGTACCATTATTCTTCCACATTTAGAAGAACCTCTAGAGTCCCATATCACTTCAGATCACTCTAGGGATGATACCCCTCATCATTCCTTTATCTTACATCAACAACCCAGTTTCTTAGACATTATTGTTGACTGACCTATGGGTTTTCTAGGAGAGCATCAGTTCATTATCTCCAAATCCTCTCTTTGAGATAGTGACACCATGTATGCCAACTGGGAAACTTAAAGTCCATTTGATTCATATATTCAGTACCAAAAAATATTGGCAATCCTCCATCCCCTTTCTCGAACTACATAACCATAATGAAAATAAATGGCACACCATATTATAAAATGTGTCTAGATTCCCCCTTTCTAAATACATTTTGGCATGATCAAAACATGCTTGGGGGCACCTATGCCTCTCAACCATAAAAATTCCAGATCTCAGCCAAAAACAACACTGAAACCCCATTTCTCTGACAGGTCGCACTTTTCAGGTCATTTCCTGGGACAAGTCACAGTTTTTTTCCCAGTACTTGCTACCCAGGTCGCAGAACATACCCATAAAAGTACGACCTGGCATGTTCATGAGTTCTGGGTACCTAAACTAAACTTTCAATCCATGGAAATGAAAGAGTAGGGTTAGGCCTCTTACCTGTAATTTACGGATCTCGATTCCAACGGTCGTTTTGTCCGCTATGATCACCGCAAGATTTAGGGCCTTCTATCCTTTCTACATTCACCACAGCTCCACTTGAAAATGAGTGAATTTGGAAGGGAAAATGCCTTATTAAAAGAGAAACCCCTGATTTTTCTTTCGCTTGCTACAGCCAAACCGTAGCTCAATTTGATAAATCATCTGTACCGTTGGAAAGATCTCACCGAGCCCTCAAATGGGCATCTATTAATTTTTAATGATTTGATACTTCACCAGGACACATTTTTTCCAAGAAGCGTCACTTCACCCCTCCTCAAAATCGAATTTCTTCACTTGCAACACTCGTACTGGGGGCACCACTTTGCCTCCATACTTGTCCATGCTCATGTCAACTTTCATCGTGAGTTTCCATCTTGTACTCATGTTTTTATAGTCCCCATTGGACCTTTTCTATGTGGCAACACCATCGATTCACCCTTGTTTAGAGCATCTGATTTGAGTCATCATTGCATTCATGGAGTATATCCCAAGTTCCTTTGCATCCCGCTATAGTCCTCCATCATTTCTTACTTGATTCCTTTATCGTGTCGCATATTATGGCCTTCAGTACCACTGTCCCCTATCCCTCATGATGTTGTGTCAGTCACTGCTAGGTCATCCATGCCCTTTATGCTCTAACAAGGGAAGTAGTCTATTCGCTACTCAGTACCCCCCATCTCATCATCGTCATTGGTGTCAGTCTATCAGTTGCTCTAATATTTTCTCTCGTGCCTTAGTTGAGTATCCCTCATTGCCTCACCTATGGCGAACCTCTTTCTATCGACATCAGCTCATTCATTCCAAAAGACAGGTCTAGAGGGTGGTGTACCTTGGTTCCAGCTTCCACTCTTGTTCGGTGCCCCATATTAGGCAAAGGGACTCCTTATTTCCCTTTGACTTGATTGTTTCTCAGCTCCAGCTCCTTTCAGCGTGATCGAGATCCGTATCCTTGATGTTTCAATGATGCAACAGCTGATATCGGTGATTCCCAGGTGTGTCTCAGATGTCCCAGCCCTCATGAGGGGGTGGCCCTACAGGTATCCCCCCACATACCCAGACGACTTCTTCACTTCAGCCTTCGATGCAGCTCCATAGATTTGATGATGTTGTCCTCAGCCGCTTGCAACGCCTTCTTGATTGCATATATCAGTCAGATTTTCAGAGCCCTTTCCTGTTTTCAGGGGCATCTGGGTTGCATTTGTATCTCATGTACTCAGATATTATTATACAAGTCCTGGCTGTTATCCCAAGCACAATATGTATGTGGGATTCATTATCATGTTATTTATCTAGCTCATGTTTATGCTAGCATATATTATAGTGGCCAGTCCCGTGGTTTTCTGGACGCCTTATTTTTTGTACTATTGCCTCGGCGGGCATAGGTATGCCTCCCCGCTGCCTATAGCAAGTACTCCCTTATACAAGAGACTTGTCGCACCTGTAAGTCTCGCCTCCTCAGGGTCTAGTCCTTTTAGCACTTTGATCTACCATATACTTCTCTCTCTTTGACTTCCCCTTCGGTGTCTAGTGATTGAGTTCTTACAACATACTTCGGTCATACGATTAGCTCCTAATGCTCACACATTGGGGGGCAATCTGTTACACCATTTTTTGGTCATCTAACCTATTATCATTAGATGGATCCAAGTACACCATGTAAGACCAATTCTACCCTAAGTAAAATTGCTTTCACTATAAAAATAACTTAGTAAATCACCTTTATTAAGTTGTTTATGGTCTAAACAGGAAACCCCATGAGGAAATATTAAATAAATCTACATTTTTTTTTATTTTCCTCAAGGAATAATTAATTAAACAACAGCTTGATTAATATTCCTGGTTATATTTAACCCAAAACAAGGAAATTAATTAGATAAATCATTATTTGTCTTATTATTTCGTAAAGAATAGTTATTTAAACCTTATTTAAATAATATTATTTGTTAATTATGACTAAATCACCCATAAATAATTAAATAAATCATTATTTATTTGATTATTACTCAACCACATCCTTAAAATGATAAATAAATCATTTATTTATTTATTATTTACAAATAAAGGGATTTGACCCAAGTCAAATTCCTTTTTTCTCCAACAAATATAATAAAATATTCCATAAAAGTTGGATCTTGATTTGGTTAATAATATTTTAATTATGCACCAATATCTAGATTAACTCAATATTTTGTTATAAATAGAAGGGTTTTCCCATTCATTTACCACCTTTTGTTGCCTAAAGATCACTCTGGATCTATACTTTTGGTCTGACTATTGATCCACCATCATAGTCATATTTTGCTACCATTTTTGTCTAGGTTTTATACACCATCAAGAGAGAGGAATTTTAGATCTAAAGTGTTGAGGACTTACAAGAACTCATCCCATTGAGGAGAACTAGGAACACCCTTCTGTGTTTTCCTCCTAGCTGCCATTAATACAAAAATTCATTCAACATATTCTTGTCTTGTCTATTGGATGCATGGAGTAAAATCTTTTTTTTCTACTGCTTAATGTCTTTTGATGCGTAAATCTAGATTTTTGGAGCATTTATCTTGATCACCTAACTACAGATCCAAGGATATTGGCTACCATATTTTCTGTCAGGGCTATTTGTTATGCACAACTAAAGTGGTCTTTTTTCGTACGCTTGGAATTAAGATTTGTTCATACTAAGAACTCCCTTTCATCCATTTCTCCGATTACTGGAGTTTTTCCTTTGTCTTCTTTGTTGTCTGTATTATCAAACCTCTGGTTTTTATTAATATACTGATTCTCCCGTTATGTGATATTTTCTCCGTGTTCTGGTGACATAGATGTAGTGTTACACTGGTTGAGCCAAGATTATTCTCTGATACCACTGTAATATTCCAAAATAGGAAAAATAGGAATATAGAACATAAAATGGGAAAATGCAGTAAAACATCAATCCATAAAACATGAGTATAATACAGTATTTGTGCAGAAATCATATGCGTTAAAAAATGAGTACAAGATCTTGAGGAAAAAGACACTCAAGCTAGGTAAAACAAGCCTCAAAGGTCCCAGTACATAAAATATGAAATAACGTCACATAAAAAATGCTCAAGGCTATGACTGTGCAATCCCTAATGGAAATATTGTTCCTGGAAACTAGGATTTCATGGATCTATTGATACAGTGCTCAGAACATGTTGGGATAAGAGATCTGGGCTTTCTAGCACAATTCCAAAATAACCCAGAAAGGGTTTCTGGAAATACACAATATGAAAAATGCAACCCTAGGGCTGTATTACACTCTACAACGAATAACTACTAGGAGGTGGCTGAAATGATAAGAAAATAGATGATACTCCTCCCCACTAGCTTTCCAGATGAAGGATTTCTCCCCTCACTGGAAAACAAGCTCAAGAGCTTGGGTTATCAACCCTCCACTGCAACTGCTCTCCTGAATTGCATAATTCTTGAAGGAGACTGTGCTGTTGAAGATGGATGAAGATTGGCCTGATGCTAGATGATGGAATGAAGCTCAAAGGAACCTCTCCTAAGTGGGAATTCAAAGTCCCTTAAGGATTAGGGTGGGATTTCTTCCTGGAAACATCCTTGTGCTAAATAGCACAATAGACTCCGCTAAACAGCTGAAGAGTGCAGAAAGTCATAAAATACCAAACATAAACAATAATAAGAATCCCCTATATGGCTGCCAACCCCTTCCTTATATGCTTGGTGAGCTTCCTTACCCTTGGTCCCACTCATTAAAGATGTTACTCTCATGGAGACTCCATCCCACTAAGACTGCACTGTCCTCCAATAACTCTCCACTCCCTCCATAACAATGTTGTTGATTTGGACAAACTTGACCCCATCCACATGATTTAACCCCTATTCACACCTAAGAGTTCTTTATTCAATTGGTAAGATGATCCACATTCACATTAGAAGTGGTTTTATTCCTACTAAAGAAGATTTATGGGTATCTCTACCCTCTTTATTCATCTATCTTATTAATAAAAGAAAAATCTAATATTCCAATAGGTAGAAAACTAATTGAATATGCAATGATGATTTGATTGTAGTATAATGGGGCTGGTATGAGTGCATACCTCTAAATGCTCTTCTATGATTGGGATTCCAGTGGCTAATTGTTATACATGGTCCTCGCTTGTGAGGTCCACTATCTGAACAGATTTCATGGTTCTGGCTCTTTTCCCTTTCGGTGCTGGGATGGGAGGTTTTGTTGGTTTAGTTTTGAAAAATGGAGCGATGGTTGGCTGCAAATTTGATTGGAATGTGGTGGAGGGTAATGCAGTGAGGACAGGGTTTTTTAACAATGGAGACCCAAAATTAAGTGTTTGAAATTCAGAAAATGAAGGAAATGCAATGGTTTTTTCCCCAAAAGTTCCCATTAACATATTGAAAGCCTGCACCTAAGTGTCCATATTTTCTATCAATGGTTGTAACTGCAATTTAGAAATCCTTTAGGTTGTCTTGGATGGTGTTTCTTCTGGTAGGGGCTGCGGAAGCATAACATCCAAAGAATACATGGGATCTCCATATCTGTTTTATACCACTGCTCCTGGCCATGATGAGAATTTTGTATGGAAAGCTTCCTTTTTTATCTGAAATTTTAGTGTCTTCTTATGAAATTTTTAATTTTCAACATAATTGGCTTGAATCTAAGTATGGTTGTGGCTTAGGAATTATATGAGGAAATACCTATCCAGTAGATTCCTGTGGAATCTCTAGTGAGTTTTGACAATGTCTACCATTTGTCGATACCATTCTAAAAATGCTTCTTCATTTATCTCCTTCTTCCTTTCAGTCCTTGAACCACTCTCATGAGGTCATAACTTAAGATTGCTGGTTGATCTTTCATGTATAAATACAGAGCCATAATCAAATATCCATATATGAACCCTATGGCCCTCTTAAAATTGTCCTTGCAAGTCTTGAAGAGTTCTTCCAACAAGAAAGCACACCAATTCAGTTATGCTCCCTATTAGGGTCTCATAATAATAGGGTTCATAAATTTTTAATTGACTTTGATAGTATTGTAAAATATGTACATACCTTGATTTCTGCAAGTTGTTTTCCCATATTTTGAAAAAATGAAAAATAATAAAAAGCCAAAAAGAGGGTAAAAAGTCCTAAGATAAAGATCAAAGGACTTAGAAAACACATTTAAAAGAAAAAAAGGTAAAATAAAAGAACTTTGAAAGTGAGCAAGTTCAAGTACCACTACTTTTACTTTTACTACGGGAATCATTTTATGTGCGAGTGTGTTGATAAATGCCATAATCCATGATCAATTAAACGATCTAATCTTAACTTTTCTATTGCTTTCAATTTCATGTTTTAGATAGAGAAAAAAAGATTTGTCAAACAATTTAAACTTGACAAATCGGTAGATAGATAGGAGATAATGAGGAGCTCAAAGTTGTCGAGCCCTCGGATGAAGCCAAAATTTAGACTTGAAATAAGTTTTATGCTTTGAAATAAAAATGTTTTAGGGTTGCAAGCCTAAATGCACCCATGAAAATGAAGTAAAAATGTTAGAAATAAATATAGGTAGGTAGAAAGCAGTTGAGAAATCATGTAGTAAAACATCATCAGGAAAAAATCACTAATTTCCCCTCCCCTCCAAATATCCAGTATTCTAAACTATCAGTAAAAAAGGCTCAGAGCATTTCTATGACTTTTGATGGGACCGGACCCAAGGCTCGATGACTGGTTAGCTAAAATTATTGAATTCCCACACTAGACCCACATTCATCAACATTTACCCTTCATTCATAAATCCTGATCCCTTGTTCATGAGCTTTGGGTACCTAAACTGAACTTTCAATCCACGGAAATGAAAGAGTAGGGTTAGGCCTCTTACCTGCAACTGACGAATCTCAATTCCAACGATCAGTCTTTTTGCTACGATCGCCACAATATTTAGGGCCTTCTCTCCTCTCTACATTCACCACATCTCCACATGAAAATGAACGAATTTGGAGGGAAAATGCCTTATTAAAAGAGAAACCCCTGATTTTTCTTTCGCCTACTACAGCCAAACCGTAGCTCAATTTGCCAAACTGTTTGTACCATTGGAAAGCTCTCACCGAGCCCTCAAATGGTTATCTGTTAGTTTTTAGTGATTTGATACTCCACCATGACACATTTTTTCCAAGAAGCGTCACTTCACCCCTCCTCAAAATCGAATTTCTTCACTTGCAACACTCGTACTGGGGGCACCACTTTGCCTCCATACTTTTCCATGCTTGTGTCAACTTTAATTGTGAGTTACCATATTGTACTCATGCTTTTATGGTCCCCATTGGACCTTTTCTGTGTGGCAACACCATCGAGTCACCCTTTTTTAAAGCATCTAAGTTGAGTCATCATTGCATTCATGGAGTCTATCCCGAGTCCCTTTGCATCCCACTATAGTCCTCCATCCTTCATTGCTTGGTCCCTCTCTCGTGTCACACATTATGGCCTTCAGTCCCACTATCCCCTATCCCTCATGATGTTGCGCCGGTATTTGCCGAGTCATCCATGCCCTTTATGCTCTAACGAAGGTGAAGTTGTCTATGCAGCTTATAGAATAGCCCCATTTCATCATCATCATTGGTGTCTAGGTCACCTCAATTGCTTGCTTGTATCTCTCGTGCCTTAGTTGAGGATCTCTCATTGCCTCACCTATGGCAGACCTCCTTCTGTCGACATCAGCACATTCATTCCAGAAGCCAGGTCTAGAGGGCGGTGTACCTTGGTTCCAGCTTCCACTTTTGTTCGGTGCCTCGGATCAGGCAGAGGGATCTCTTATTTCCCTTTGACTTGATTGTTTCTCCAGCTCCTTTCAGCATGATCGAATCAACTCCTTGATGTTTCGGTGATGCAACAGATGATATTGTGTTCAGATGGCTGTGAGGAATGTCTCAACCCTCATGAGGGGGTGGCCCTGCGGGTAACCGCCCACATGCCCGGATGACTTCTT
The DNA here is from genome assembly GCA_034641835.2 of Pinus albicaulis. Taxonomy (NCBI): domain Eukaryota; kingdom Viridiplantae; phylum Streptophyta; class Pinopsida; order Pinales; family Pinaceae; genus Pinus; species Pinus albicaulis. The sequence continues at coordinate 1,503,365,159 of CM076570.1, read as the reverse complement.
CACTTCCCGGACTTCGTCGGCTCCGCCGTTGATAATCTTTGGCCTCGGTAACTTGCGGCCTTCTTGTTGCATATATCGGTTAGATTTTTAGAACCCTTTCTATTTTCGGGGGCATCTGGGTTGTATTTGTATCTCATGTACTCGGATGTGTGTCACCGGGTCTACTTGTAGAATATCTTGGGCTTCTGTATGGATGTGGTTATTATATCATGTTATTTATACGGTTCATGTCTGTCTTGCTGTACACTATAGTGCTTGATCCATGGTTTTCTAGACACCTTATTTTTGTACTATTTCCTCGCCTCTTGGATCGATGCCTCTACACATAACTTGGCCAACTTGGTATATATACAAGAGACTTGTCCTTTTCTAGACGAGCTTTACCTCTCGAGGGTCTAGTCCTTTCGGCACTTTAGCACTTTGATCTACCATATACTTCTCTCTTTTGACTTCCCTTAGGTTTCTAGTGATTGAGTTCTTACAACGTACTTGGTCTGTCTGATTAGCTCTAATGCTCACACACTAGAGTGATACGTGCATAATTTTTTAGTCATCCTTCTTATCATTTTAGATGGATCTAGTACATGTAAGACCAATTCACTCGTAAATTGCTCACCTATAAAATAGACTGGTAAACCACCTTTATTAAGTTGTTTATGGTCTAAATGGGAAACCCTATGAGGAAATATTAAATAAATCTATTTTTTTTTTTTTTTTCCTCAAGGAATGATTAATTAAACAACATTTTGATTAATATTCCTGGTTATATTTAACCCAAAACAAGGAAATTAATTAGATAAATCATTATTTATCTTATTATTTCCTAAATAATAGTTATTTAAACCTTATTTAAATAATATTCTTTGTTAAATATGACTAAATCACCCATAAATAATTAAATAAATCATTATTTATTTGATTATTACTCAACCACATCCTTAAAATGATAAATAAATCATTTATTTATTTATTATTTGCAAATAAATGGATTTGACCCAAGTCAAATTCCTTTTCCCTCCAATAAATATAATAAAATATTTCATAAAATTTGGATCTTGATTTGGTTAATAATATTTTAATTATGCACCAATATCTAGACTAACTCAATATTTCTTTATAAATAGAATGGTTTTCCCATTCATTTACCACCTTTTGTTGCCTAAAGATCACTCTAGATCTATACTTTTGGTCTGACTTTGATCCACCATCTAGTCATATTTTTCTACCATTTTTGTCTGGGTTTTCTACACCATCAAGAGAGAGAAGTTTTAGATCTGAAGTGCTGAGGACTTATAAGAACCCATCCCATTGAGGAGAACTGGTAACACCCTTCTGTGTTTTCTTCCCAAGTGCCCATAATACAAAAATTCATTCAACATATTCTTGTCTTGTCTATTTGATGCATGGAGTAAATCTTATTTTTTCTACTGTTTAATTTCTTCTAATGCATATATCTAGATTTTTCCATAATTTATCTTGATCACCTAACTGCAGATATGAAGATATTAGCAACCATATTTTTCTGTTAGGGCTGTTTGTTATGCACAGCTAAAGTGGTCTTTTTTCATACGCTTGGAATTAAGATTCATACTAACAACTCCTTTTCATCCATTTCTTCGGTTACTGGAGTTTTCCCTTTGTCTTCTTCGTTGTCTGTAAAATCAAACCTCTGGTTTTTATTAATATATTGATTCTCCCATTATGTGAGATTTTCTCCTTGTTATGGTGACATAGATGTAGTGTTACACTCGCTGAGCCAAGATTATTCTCTGATACCACTGTAATATTCCAAAATAGGAAAAATAGGAATATAGAACATAAAACTGGAAAATGCAGTAAAAAATCAATCCATCAAACATTTGTATATCATATAGCCATTTTATTAGATATCATAGCAGAAAATGAGTACAAGATCTTCAAGAAAGAGACACTCAAGCTAGGTAAAACAAGCCTCAAATGACCCAGTACATAAAATATGAGATACTGCTACTACACAAAATGCCAAAAGGCGATGACTGTGCAATCTCTACTGGAAATATTGTTCCTGGAAACTAGGATTTCATTGATCTACTGATATAGTGCTCAAAACATGTTGGGATAAGAGATCTAGGCTTTCTAGCACAATTCCAAGATAACCCGGAAAGGGTTTCTGGAAATACACAATATGAAAAATGCAGCGCTAGGGATGAATTACGCTTTGTAGCTGGGTAACTTCTAGGAGGTGGCTGATTTAATGTAAAAATGGTTGATAATCCTCCCCACTAACTTTTTGGATGAAGGGTTGCTCTTCTCACTGGAAAACAAGCTCACAAACTTGATTTACCAACCCTCCACTGAAACTGCCCTGCAAAATAATGCAGTTCTTGAAGGAGACTGCAATACTAAATATGGTTGAAGATTGGCATAATTCTAGATGATGGAATGAATCTCAAAGGAACCTCTCCTAAGTGGGAACTCGAAGTTCCCTGAGGATGAGGGTGGGATTTCCGCTCGAAACACCCTTGTGCTAAATAGCACAACAGACTCTGCTAAACAGCTGAAGTGTGAAGAAAGTCATAAAAGACCAAACATAAACAATATTCAGAATTCCCTATATGGTTGTCATGGCCTTCATTATATACTTTGTGCGCCTACGTTCCCTTGTTCCCACTCATTAAAGATGCTACTCTCATGGAGACTTCCTCCTATTATGATTGCACTTTCCTCCAATAACTCTCCACTACCTCCATGACTGCATTGTTGATTTGTTCAACCTTGACCCCATCCACATGCTTTAACCCATATTCACACCCAATAGTGCGTCATTAAGGTGATACAATGATCCACATTCACATTAGAAGTGGTTTTATTCCTACTAAAGAGATTTATGGGTATCTCTACCCTCTTATTCATCTATCTTATTAACAAAAGCAAAAATTAATATTCCAACTAGTTGAAAGCTAGTTAGGAATATTACAATGATGGGTTAAATTTTGGTATATTAGAGCTGGTATGAGTGCATACCTCTGGCTCTTCTATGATTTGGATTCTAGTGGCTAATTGTTGTACATGGTCCTCACATGTGAGGTCCACTATCTGAATGGATTTCATGGTTCTGGCTCTTTTCCCTTTTGGTGTTGGGATGGGAGGTTTGGTTGGTTTGGTTTTGCGGAATGGAGCAATGGTTGGCTGCAGATGTGATTGGAATGTAGTGGAGGGTAATGCAGTGAGGACAGGGTCTGTTAATGATGGAGACCCAAAATTAAGTGTTTGAAATTCAGAAAATGAAGGAAATGCAATGGTTTTTTCCCCAAAATTTCCCATTAACATATTGAAAGCCTGCACCTCAGCGTCCATCTTTTCTATCAATGGTTGTAACTACAAATTTGAAATCCTTTGGGTTGTCTCGGATGGTGTTTCTTCCAGTAGGGGCTGCGGAAGCATAGCATCCAAAGAATACATGGGATCTCCATCTCTGTTTTATACCACTGCTCCTGGCCATGATGATAATTTTGTATGGAAATCTTCCTTTTTTATCTAAAATTTTAGTGTCTTCTTATGAAAATTTTCGGCCGCAACACAGTCAAGACGAATCTAGGTACGGTTGGAGAAAAACCGAATGATACTTGAGGGAAATACCTATCAAGTAGATTCCTGCAGAATCTCTATTGAGATTTGACAACGTCTACCATTTGCTGATACCATTCTAAAAATTCTTCTTCATTTATCTCCTTGTTGCTCGGGTCACCAGACACTCTCCATGGGGTGTAACTTAGGGCCCTTGGTTGATCTTTAGTAATATCGCCAGAGCCATAATCAAATATCCATATATGAACCCTATGGCCCTCTTAAAATTATCCTCGCAAGCCTTGAAGAGTTCTTCCAACAAGAGAGCACACCAATTCAGTTGTGCTCCCTGTTAGGGTCCTATAATAACAGGGTTCATAAATTTTTTATTGACTTTGATAGTATTGTAAAATATGTACATACCTTGATTTCTGCAAGTTGTTTTCCCATATTTTGAAAAAATGAAAAATGATAAAAAGCCAAAAAGAAGGTAAAAAGTCCTAAAATAAAGATCAAAGGACTTAGAAAATATAGACCCCAAAAGAAAAAAGAGATAAAATAAGACCTGAAAGTGAGAAAGTTCAAATGCCACTACTTTTAATTTTACTGCAAGAATAATGTTTATGTGTAGAGAGTCAATCAATGCCATAATCCATGATCAGTTAAAAAATCTAATCTTAACTTTTCATGCTTTCAATTTCATGTTTTAGATCGAGAATAAAGATTTTTCAAACAGTTTAAACTTGACAAGTCAGTAGATAGGTAGAGAATAATGAGGAGCTCAAAAGTTTAAGCTGAGCCCTCAGATGAAATAAGGTAGACTTAGATACGTTTTAAGCTTTGAAAGAAAAATGTTTTAAGGTTGCAAGCCTAAATGCGCCCATGAAAATGAAGAAAAAATGTTAGAAATAAAGATGGGTAGGTAGAAATCTGTTGAGCAATCATGTAATAAAGCATCAATGAACAAAATTACTAATTTCACCTCCTGTACAAATATTCAGTATTCTAAACTATTAGTCAAAAAGGCTTAGGGAATTTCTCTGACTTTTGTTGGTACTGGAACCAAGGCTCAATGACTGGTTAGCTAAAAATATTGAATTCCCACACTAGACCCACATTCATCAACATTTACCCTTCATTCATAAATCATGATCCCTTGTTCCTAACTAAAAACACATTTTTACTTAGTAAAATCTAAACCCTAAATAGCTAAACTCATTCCCTTTCAAAAAATCATTCATAAACCCTAAAAATACATTTGTCCTAAGTTAAAGTGTGAAATATTAAAAACTCAACAATGCTTTACTTTGTCTATTATTTACACTTTAAGTTAGAGTTAACATGTATTTTGTTTTCATTTTACATTAGCCCTTCATTTCATATTAATTACTAACTACTAACATATTTTATTAAAATCCCTAAACTACACCTACCCGTATGTTATTAATTCCCTTATATTTAAAATAAACCCCCAAAACCCTTTATTTTAAAGTTTAGACCAATGTTTTATATCCCATGTGTGCAAATATAAAACCTACCCAATCATCCCATTTGTATAAACATATCTTTATGTAAATATCCCGCCCCATGTAGTTTAAACAAATGTTAATTACATTTGATAAAACTATATAATAATAAACCCACACTTATATATGAATAATTGAAACATTTCACAATGTTTTAATTTAAACATTATATTCGCCCCCTATGGTATTTAAACAATTAATAAAGGTTTATTATACCATATAAATAATAAAATCTGTGCCTATGTTGAAACATTGGTTAAAATTTTTTATTAACACATATAAAACATTTCCCCACGCCTATTTCATAATGCCTGAACTTTAGACTTTATTAAACCACATTTTTATAAAGTTTAAGTCATTCCCGCTACACATATAAACACCCTAGCCCCACTCCCATTCCGGTGCACCTTCCCAACCAATATGGGCTATTTGCAAATGAACTCCAGATTCGACGGTGTAAATCCAATATCGCGTAAAAAACTTGTGCGATCATCCCCATTGCATTTCTGCGCGAATTGGGTGGTGTCATGATTTTATCTCTCCTCCACGTGCCCATTTCTCATTGGATCACGTGGGTTCGAGCCAAAACCACTTACTGCCAAAATTTCGCATAATAACCGCTACGGTTTTTTATCCCATGAAGCTCAAAACCACCCTTCCCACCCGATGTGACCATCATTCATTGCAGAGTTAATGAAACCAAAAATGCCCAATAAACATACGAAACTGCATTCATTTACTTTTCTACTACGCATAAGCTCTGTGTAAACCCCTGACTATTAAAATGAATCCTTTTATATCGTTTTCAAGCCACTGAGCCTGCAAAGCTCGACCAGAAACCATTGAAGACCATTGAGAAGCTCAGAATAGTTCCAAATATCAGACATGAGCTATTCGACCTATTGAAAAGACTGTAGGAATTGTTTCAGACCCCTATACCTGCGCATAACAGGGTTTCTCCTCAAATTAAGCCTGTTTTCCATTTAAAAAGCCTTTTAAAGACAAATTTCATTCATAGATCCATAAATATCAAAAGAAGTCCATCAAAATTGTCCAAAAATAGGTCAAACCCTGTCAAATTTTTTCCAGAAACCCTGTTTCACTACTGCACACAAATTTTGAGGAAATTTGTGAGTTTTCACATTTTGATGAACTATTTCAAGCTTTAAATCAAACTAGAAAACCTCTGAAGGTATCCCAAGCCTCTATGACCTATTTCAAAAGACTTTTAGCCCTATTTCTTAGAAAGAGACTCATGAAACCCTTTTTTATATTTTTAAGCTAGTTCAAAAGCTTGTAAACCTCTTTGACAGACCTAATTGAAAAGAAATCTCAAAGAAGAAGCTATACTTGGCCTATTTTATCCAAGAAAGCCTCTGCTAAAAGTAAAATTACTTCTGAAAACTCTCTAAACTTGCAGAAGTAGCCAAAAATTCCTAAAAAGCAGAGCTTTAGTAAACCCGAAGCTTCCAAAGTGCCTAAACCAACCCCTGTCATGACATCTAATACTGCCATTGTTGTCAATCCTTTACAACCCCTAGTCATAGACATTGAACATATTCAATTGGTTGATGTTGATTACAAGATAGAAGATCCCATTATTGAATTTAACCTGCTAGATATCCATAACTGGTGCTATAAGAAGTTCTTAGATAATGAAGAAGAAGTCCATATTTGGAAATATCACTTGCCCAAATATGTTGTCTCTTTAACTCATCCATGCTAGGAAGTCATTAGGTTAAGTCAACAACATTATGTGCCTGAGCAAAGAGCCATTATAAATGCCAATAAAGAAGTGTTTTTTACCATTATTGCAGAATCAATTAACCAGATGCTACAGCTTCAACCTGACCCCCAAGCAGTCCCTTTATCTATAGAGGCCCTCACCAAGTTATATATTGGCCTAGATTTTCCCAATAGATTCATGATTTTTGAGAAATTTATGCCTTTGCACGTAGAAATTCCTAAGCTAAATCCCCCATATTCTACTTCTAAATTCCCTGAAGGTTCAAGAAATGTGATTTCCATGCTTTCCTTCATCCTAGGATATTTTACTGATGAACAAACATATGAGTCCATCTTGGGATTCTTATCCACTTTCTCCCCAGGTCAACCCCCATCAGTAATCTTTGATTATGATGGTTTCATTGCAGATAATATTCATTATCAATTGACCAATTTGCAAATTGAGGGAGTGTTCAGATATACTTCTTTCCTTTTCCATATGTTTTTATACTTTCAATCAGTTAATTTTCCAGTTACTCTCCAAAATCTTGACATAGAGGGAAATCCTCTATCTGTCATTTTCTGGACATCATTGCTTAGGAAAGAATGTACAGATTTCACTTATTATAATTTTCAGAGTTATTCCTACATCTAGTGATCACAATGTTAACAAAAACAGAGAAACCAAGAATAAATAAAGAAATGAAAAAGATATTGCAATTGTCAGAACAAAATAAGGTTGGTGACTGGTATTTGTATAAAAATCTTACCGAGATCAGAGTCTTTGGGTCAAAATTATTACCTTACAATTTACCAAAACATCCTTCAATGAGGATCTTTGCCTTGGAGTATATCAGGCAGATCCTTAACTCTGATTCCATAAATTTCATGGTAGCTAAGAAGAAAAATCAATTCAAATGAAATAATCAGATAGGGCCATTCATATGCAATCACAGGGATGCAGAGAAAAGCGGCAGTTGGGGGGAAGGTAGGTGTATCTGAAGGGATCTGATGAGACGTAGGGAGTTAATAAGTTAACACCCAAACCAAATAGAAAAATTTTCAAATCAGATTGAGTGGACTGAAAACACCTTAACGGATGCAGTAAACAAAAGTAATACAAGTCATACTTTAGAGACTGGAAATCAGCCAGAAAAATCCACTAAGAGAGTAAGGGAAGAAGGAGCATATGTTGTAGAAACCATAACTGAAACTAAGGTCAAGCTCATATATAACAAAAGGCCCAAGTTAGATTCAAAAAGTAAAGGAAAGGTAACAATTGATGTGGAAGAAACAAAGCTTATAGATACCAATACAGATTTTCTAGAGACAAATGTTGCTACTGTGATTAGCAATGAGCTAACTACTAAGAATCAGAATGAAGAACAAATCAACAATGAAGATACACAGTTTATGGAAAGATGACAAATCATGGAAGCCTCTTCCTCATAGGCGGCCAAGGAAAAATATTTGGATATCAAAGAAAAATATAAACAAATCAAATTGAAGAATGAAGAGATAAAAAATAATATTTATTCTCAATATCTCAAACAGACTCCTTTGTGCAAAAGAGGCTCCTTTCTGAATTTGATTATTCAAATCAAAATCTAATCATATTAGTATTGCAACCCACAGTCAAATCTCCTAAGACAGTGGTATATTATAAGAAATTTGATTTGGAAGTCCAGACAAAAAAGATCCATGCTCTTGATCAAATTGAGTTCCATAGACAGACCTCAGAAATGTTATATTCCACTGTCACAAATAAATCCATGAGTGCTCAGAAGCTCCAAAACACCATCTCCAACATCCAAGATCAGATGAAGTTGGACAAAGCCTCATTGCATGCCAAGGATCTAAGGATAAAAGATTTAGAAGAACTATTTTTACAGGTGGGATATGACCCTTCTAATATCAAAGCAGCAGAATTATTGGTAAAGAAGAAAAATGAAGATATAGCGGCTTCGAGGAAACAACTCAAACTTCTTCAAAGTGAACATCCTCAAACAAAAGAAATCATACAGGAACAGAATGAAAAAGATGACATGATGAATTTAATTTTTCAATTGACAGCCCAGGTTAAGGAGATGGACATTCAAATGGAAAAACTTGTCGAGGAGAAGGAAATAGTGAAAATACCACAGATTCCTACGGTCATTCCAGTAATCACTACAACAGTGCCTTCAACTTTAGCTGAAAAGTTGGCACCCAAAGAACCACTGGCTACTGCAGTGCAAGTAACTTCTTCCACAACCTCAGCTACTGAATCATCTACAATAGAAATTCAACATACAGATGAAGCCAACAAAATAGTAAAAGCTATGGAGGAAATGTCCTTAAAGACAAATGAGATTAACAAGTTAACAAACATGGTAGAAAATATTGAGAAATCAAGAAAATTATCTCAGATAAATGCAAAAACACATGAGCAAAATGCCATCAGACTGAATGAAGAATTGAATAAGTTGCAAAAGGATTTAACTTTAAAGGATCATATATCATACATCAAAAACTACCTTTGGAATAATGTCATTGAAGCCATCCATGATGTGTGGCCTTGAATTCAGGTAATTTTTGAGCAAAGAGAGTTATTACTAGTAGCCCAAGCAGAAATTCAAAAGACTCAAGGTGAGCTAGCTAACAAACCAGAGCAAACTTTAAGGCTGATCACCTTCCTTAACAGAAAAAACAGACAAGAGTTAGAATAACTCAAGGTTATAGACATAACTGAAACTATCCTAGAAATTAGGAAAGTTACTACAAAGAAGAATTTGATGAGACAACTGGAAAAAAAGTGTGAGACTATGAATACTGCCATAACCAGGTTTATGGTTAAGTTTACAAATTTGAGGCAAAAAGGAATGCCTGAAATTATGGTCATTAATGATAAAATGATGCCTCTGAATGAATATGATAATAAAATTAGAGAGTTTGCAAAAGAACAGGTAAATAAACCACGAGGAAAAGGCTTTCCAACTGGAAAAGTAATACTCAAAAACTTTGAAGACTTATTCTATTTGCAATATGAGATAAAAAACTTGTTTGTCATCAAGCCAACCTTTGCTAGATATACTGAAGTTGATGAAAACTTTAGGAAATTAAAGAAAATACAAATTCCTAAATATTAGGATTGACAGTCACTCACAAATTTATCATGAAGGATGAAAGACAGACAAGTGAAAGGAGAAAAAACTATTTGCTGATTTATAGTCAAAACAAATTTTTACAGCAGTAAATACTATTGACTATGGTTTAAGAGTATCAGAGTTTAGAGAGTATCAGTGAATAAAGGGAATTAGGTAAAGAGTATCAGACAAGGCGGATCAGATTCCAAAAAATATCTAAGAGTTAGCAAGGAGGACACCAAGCCAGACAATTGCATCCTATCCTCAAAAAAATTTCTATTTCTTATGGATAAATAGGACAACTTGCTAATTTGTTAAGTAGCTGTCTCTATGATTGTTGTAAAGATTTTTTATTTTCCTAAGATAATTCCTAGAAGATTTCTAGGATATTTTGTAAATAACTATGTATAAATACTTCATCTTTAGAAGTATTTTGTGTGGAATAAAATTGTTGGAGATTGTTATAGTCATTTTTGTTGGACTTGAAAGCTTTTTATGTGTCAAATTTCGAGTAGCAGGCTGGATCAAACCAATTGGCATCATACTTCAGGATTCCTGTGATGAACTATTTGGAGTGAAATATTTCCTTACTTGTCATTGTTATCTTTCTTTGTTACATGCGTCCATATATGTTTTTATAAATCTGAATGAATAACTAGGAGTATTACTACAGGATTTGTTGAGAGCACCTTGTTTTTAACTAGTTATCATTTATATGTTTTCCTCTGCTTCCAGTGTAGGGAACCCTTAATTATTCCCTCTCTCATTTTACCTCTTTCTACTACTTTATTTTCCAGATCAAAGGATTCTTAAGTGCCCTTTATCCAGATCATATCACCTCATAAAACAACTTTCCAAGATCTTCAAGGGTTATCTATCTTTCCCTGAAAACATTTGACCTTTTGGCCTTGATCCCAATTTTGTTTGCTTGATTTTGACTCCTTAGCCCAATGGACAAATAGATTTCCCACTATCCTTCATTTCAAGTATTTTTTCCCACCAAATCTACCAAAACCAAAACAAAGTTGCACATTCATAACTATCCTAACATTTACAAATCAAAACAAAGTTGAACCCTAGGAAGGCTAGATCCTAGAGTTTGAAGTTGAATTGTAGTTACCTCTAGTATTCTTTGACTAAAAAACAAAATCTCACAACTTTAGAATTACTAGAGTGATAACATTACTGGCGACCATACTGCGGAACTAACCAATCCTCAATCATAAAAATAGTCTTAAAGGAAATATTTTTATTCATCCTTTTACTTTAAGGTTGCTTTTATAAGTTGTGGGTATTAAAAACTGTAATTCTGGCTTCTAGGAAAATTTACTATACGAAGTCTAACTCGGATCCTAAACCTACTATTATAGTAGCCAACCCAGACCAATTTGGCAAAAATAAAAAACAATTAGAAGATTTAGAAGCTTAAGTGTCATTAAAAAGAGTCTATTCATTACCACAAGAATTAGTAAGTCTGCAAGATATAGATTTTGTTTTGAAGTTTGAGCATTCTTTGTTTAGAATTCAATATGGAAGTGATATTTATACTGCTGTGTTAGACCCTGTTTTTATTTAATTCTTGAAAACAAAATAGAAATATATTACAGTAGAATCTAAATCAAATAAAGTTGAATCTTAAACTAAAGTTGAAGAAATTAATACTGCTATTCTCAAAGATATTGATGAAGCTATTGAATTAGCTCAATTATTAGCATATACCACTATTCCTTCAATTTCACATTTATATACTACCATAATACCAATTGTATATTCATCTCTATATACTGCTACATCATATACATTTTCTAATACCACCATATCTATAGATCCATTTATCCCTAAATTACCTTTATAGCCTAGAGTATTATTTCCACCAGTCATTTCATCCACTATATCCACTAGCTCACCTTTTGATTTTCCAAACACATCATCCTCATTCCCTAGTTGTTCCACATATATTCCAATTTCATTTCCCAGCACCTCAACTACATCTTTTAGTTCATCAGCTATCACTTCCAGTTCAGCCCCAAGCACTTCTACTTTATCTCCTAGCCAAGCTACACTTCAAGCTATGGCTACTAGGTATGCTCCCCTAGTCTTACCACAACAGCTTCATGATATGCCTCAATACTATCAGAGTAAGATACCAAAGTTTGATGCCACTACCCATTATACAACTCAGCAACACATAACTAAAATGACAGATTTCTTTGAACTACATGAAATTGATGATTCAAATGTTCAAATGAGGTTATTTGCACAAACATTAACAGGAGAAGTTAAGAAGTGGTTTAGAGGTCTTGCTGCTAGTAGTGTAACTGATTTAGATTTATTTCATAGATTGTTTTTAAATAAATGGGAAAAGAAAAAGAATCCACTTCAGATATTGTCTGAATTTGATGCCATGAGAAGAGCTCCAAATGAGCTAGTCCAAGACTACTGCACTAGATATAACAATGTTTACAATTTCATTCCTGCAAATAATAAACCCACTCCTGATTATGTCCTACTCAAATTCCCTAATGGATTTTACATAGACATGGCTTATCAGTTGAGGGAAAGAAATGCAGAAACCTTAGAAATAATGCAAACAAATGCTGTTAGTGTAGAAGTAAACATTTTAGCCAAAAAAGCTAGACTTAGAAATGAGAGAAGAGTGACCATTAAAGAAGAAACTTCCAATTCAGACACAAAAATATACATGTTAGCTAAAACTTTAGATAGGATGATGGATAGGTTAGATAACATAGAAAGAAGACCCTCAATGGGATAATCAACAACAGATCAGAAATCCCAATTTTAGAAAAAACACAAATTCAGGAAAATCAAAATAAACAACTCCAGACCAGACAATAAGGCCCCCCTTCCAAGAGAACTATGCTGAAAGTTCTCAGAATAATGATAATGATGAGGATGCAATAAATATAATGGGAATAGATGATAATAATACTATTTTCCTCACTCAGGAAGATCAGGAATTATTTGAACTCCAACAACTCAAATTAGATTCAAGTGAATCCTTTGATTATAAACAAGGTTATGATTATTCTATAAATGAAATACACAGTCAATATAACCTTAGAAATAAGAAAAAAAACGAGTCTTCTACCAAGAAAACTTCCCAAATTCAGAATACAAAAACATTTGAAGCTCCTAAACCAAAAGTTCTGCAAATTCTCCCAAGGGAAAACAAGCATAACTCTAGTTCTTCCCAAAAAATTTCTAGTCCTAAAAATGCATCAAGCCTTAAAATTGTTGATATTACTGATGAAGTTGCTCAAGCTACAAAAGATTCACATAAATATACTGTTGCAAAAGCTTCTAATTCTGTTAAAACATCAAATTTTGATCCTAAAATACCCTCTACTGATCCTTAATCAGTGGATCCAAAAACTGTTATTTCAAAAACACCTACTAATAATTCTAAGTCTGAAAGAACATCTATTGCTTCACAAAAAATCCCTGAAAAGAAAAATAGGAGTAGTAAAACACAAGAAACTCAAACAAATAATGTTAAACCAATTGAAAATGAAAACATAACTGTAGAAAAATAAGACAAACCAACACAAACTACAGTTAACAAAGAAGAATTGATTCAAATTAGTAAATCACAACCTACATTCAACATACAATCTGAGTTTGCAAAGCTAAAAATACCAATTCCTTTAATAGAATTGGTAAAATATGACTTGTATAAATGAACCATAACTGAAACATTAAACATAAATGATGGAGAAGATTCCATAAATCTGAATTATGATCAGCCAAAGTTGATTTTTGGCCCATATTTGAATGGAAAACATGCAGATGGAGCAGTTCCTCCATTTTATATCAGTCTTACCATTCATGATTAAATTTTACACAATGCCATGCTAGATTCAGGAGCTTCCCATAATATAATTCCCAAAGCCATAATGGAAACTCTAAATTTATAAATCACAAGGCCCTACAAAGATTTGTTTTCATTTGATTTGAGTAAAGTTAAATGCCTATATTTAATCAAATATTTGTGTGTAACACTGGCTCAATATCCCAGTAAGAGTATATTAATGGACATTGTAGTAGCTGATATCCCACCTAAATATGGAATTTTACTTTCTCGCTCATGGAGCAAAGTTATAGGGATCTCTACAATTGGACATGTCTTATGCTACTATATCAGTTTTTGGTCAGTCTAAGAAGTTATATAGGGAAACATTGATGAATTACATGGTCAGTAGTGCTAAAAGAACTATAAATTATCCAATTTATTATACACCAACTGACCTTGGTTCTTTTATCTTATGTAACTATGAAACTAATGAAATCCAAACTGAACTAATAGAGGAAAAGAAAACACCAAACAATATAATATCTTTCATGAATCTTTATGGAATTTAGACTTTGATGGTTTAGTAAATAAGTTAGGAGTAGGAGCAGGAGTTTGGATAACCAACATAGAGACTAATCACTTAGAAGGCCATGCTTTCAGGCTAAATTTCAAATGTACCAATAATATGGTTGAGTTTGAAGCCCTCATTCTAGGACTCCAAATTATTAGGAACTTGGGAGGCAAAAGAATACTAATCATGGGAGATTAAAAGTTGATCATAAAACAAATAAATGGAGTATATTTTTTTTACAATCCTAGATTAAGCCGATACAGAGATAGTGTGCTAGATTTAACTAATGATTTATTGGAATGTAAATTTGTTGCTATACCTAGAAAACAAAATATACAGGCCCATTGTCTAGAAACCTTTGCTAGTACATGAAATTTACCATTCCAACCTAATCACAGATATACTATTGAAGTCAAGCATAGACCAATAATTCTTGACAAATTAAAACATTGGAAAATTTATTCTCAAGATGAATAGATTTACAAGTTTATGAACAATGAAGGTGAATTTCAGAACTGTAAGATAGACACAGATTGTACTATAGATCAAGATTTAGATTGTGAAATAGATTTGAATAACTTAGATGTAAATAAAATAAAGTTTGCTAAACCAACTAGATTTAGTCAATCAGATATAGATAGCTTAGAGAAAGTAGTGATTGAAGAAATTATTGATGATGAATCTGACATATTGAACCTTAAGGATAATTTCTTACCCAAAGGTTTAACTCCTTTAGAATATCTTTTTGACTCAAATGATGTAGCTAGAAAACCCAAAATGGAGCCAGTTAGATCTGATATAGAAGAATGAAATATTTTTATAGAGTTAAAACCCAAAATAATCAAACTTTCCAAAATCTTACCTCAACAAGAAAAGGAAAAAATATTGCTCTTTTAAAGGAATATCAAGATTTTTTTGCTTGGAGTTATGAGGATCTCAAATCCTATGATACCAACATAATTCAACATAAAATTCCAATCAAATAAGATCAAAATCCCTTTAAATTTTTTTTGAGAAGAATTAACCCTGTTTTATTGCCTTTGATTGAAAAAAAGTGAAAAGAATGTATGATGCATGGATAATTGCACCAATCAGATATTATGATTGGGTTTCCAACCTAGTTCCAACAAGAAAGAAAACATGAGAGATAAGATTATGTGTTGAATTTATGAATCTAAACAAAGTATCCTTAAAAGATAATTACCCTTTACCTGATCATATATTACAAAGGTTAGTTGGCTCTTCTAGGATCTCACTTTTAGATGGTTTTTCAGGATACAACCAGATTTTAGTCCAAAAATAAGATCAAGCCAAAACAACATTTACTACTCCTTAGGGCACTTTTATGTATGTAAAAATGCCTTTTGGTCTAATGAATGTAGGGGCAACCTTTCAAAGAGCTATGGACATAACTTTTTCAAAGGAAATACATGATTTCTTAGTAATTTACTTAGATGATATTATTGTGTTTTCCAAAACTGATAATGAACACTTGGATCATATGAGAATTTTTTTTATTAAATGAAAGAAATTTGGCATCTCTTTAAACCCTAAGAAAAGTTTATTTGGATTAGAAGAAGGCAAGTTACTTGGACACATAATTTCTAAAAAAGGAATCAGAATATATCTCGCTAGGATAGAAGAAATTCTTAACATCAGTCCACCAAGAAACATCAAAGAGTTACAAGCCTTTTTAAGTAAGATTAATTTTTTAAGAAGATTCATATCCAATTTAGTTGAGATAATTAGAGAACGAAATAACATGCTTAAAAAATATTTAGTTCTTAAATGGCCTATTGAGGCCAAACAGTTATTTGAATCCATCAAACAAGCCTAACTAAAACTCCAGTCCTAATAAGTCCTAACTTTAAAAAATATTTCATAATTTTTTCATTTGCTTCAGAACACACCATTGCTGCAGTTTTATTGAAGAAAAATGACCAAGGATTTGAACATCCCATAGATTTTTTTAGTAAGACCCTTAGAGATCCCCCTTTGAAGTATAACATCATGGAGAAACAAGCCTTAGCTTTGGTAAATGCCATTAAAGACTTCAGAGTTTATATTCTCTACTCTCATATCATTGCCTATGTCCCAAATTCTGTAGTAAAAGACATTCTTACTCAGGATGGTCCTGATAGAAGAAGAGGTAAGTGGATTTCCACTATCTTAGAATATGACATAGAGATAAAACCCACAAAACTCATCAAAGGTCAAGGATTAGCCAAACTTATGGCTGAATCTAATTGTAATGCCCTAGACATAAATTTTATTGCCCAAGTAGATGATCAGGAAGAGATGGCGATTACAATGATTAGTGAAGCCTTCTTAGACTCACCTTGGTATACAAATATTATATTTGTACTCCTAAAATTACAAGCTCCTCTTGGATTTTCAAGAACCAAAGCCATATTTTTAAAATTAAAGGCAGTAAGATTTTGTATTTTAGACAATGTACTTTTTCGGAGAGATCATAGTGGGATTTTATTAAATTTTTATTAAAGGAAGAAGATGACACAATACTTGAATAATTTCATGCAGGTGTTTGTGGAGGACATCTATACTGGAAAACTATTGCAGATACTAAGAGCTAGTTTTTACTGGCCTACTTTGTTTGCTGATGTCAAAAAGTTTGTGACTTCCTGTCACAAGTGCCAAAATTTTTAGGGCTAGAAAAAACTGTTACCCCTGCCTTTAAAGCCTATTTCAACTGAAATTCCATTTCAAAAATGAGATTTAGACTTCATTGGTGAAATTTACCCTCCATCTTCAGGCCAACATAAGTGGATTTTGACAGCCATTGATTATTTTACCAAGTGGATTGAAGCCATACCCTCTAGACAAGCCATATATACTGTCATTATCTCATTCCTAGAAAGTAACATTCTTTCAAGATTTGGATGTCCCCAAAATATAATTACTGACAATACAACAACATTCAAATCCAAAAAGATGATTGAATTCTGCCACAAATACCATATTACCTTAGGTCATTCTACTGCATAATACCCCCAAGGTAATGGCCTAACTAAATCCTCAAGCAAGAGCCTTGTAAAAATTATCAAAAAATTACTTGAAGACAATAAAAAGACTTGGAATAAGAAGTTAGTCAATGACTTATGGGCAGATAGACTTACTAATAAAAAATCCATTGGTACTTCCCCTTACCAACTTGTTTATGCAATGGATGTTGTTTTCCATCCTCCCTAGGTGTACCAGTGATGAAAATTATCCAAGAGTTACAAGTTGAAACAAATGACATTCAAAGAAGGATCAATCAAACTATTCACTTGCAACAAACAAGAGAAGAAGTTTATATCAAATCTCAAGTCATTCAGGATAAGATCAAGAAATTTTTTGATAAAAAGAGTAAAGAGGATGATTTCTACATTGGAGATAAAGTGTTAAAGTGGGATTCCATAAGAGAAGACAAAGGAAAACATGGAAAATTTGATTTTATGTGGAAAGGACCTTATGTGATTTATGGATATAGAGGCAATAATGCTTTCTTTTTGAAAGAAATGGATGGAACAGATCTACAAGAGGGACCAGTAAATGGAAGAATGCTGAAGAACTACTACTCTCCTGAGATAACAAATAGTTAGTTTTTATTAATTTTTATCATTGCACATATACATTGCAGATTTTAGATTGGATTGTATGTTTCCCTAACAAAGTTGAAGCCCAGAGAGAAGGCCCCACGCTTTGAGAGGTAAATATCACAAGTATGAATAATTATAGATATCAAAAGAAATTTATAGGGTCATCACAGTCAAATTCGAAAGGCTACTAATCTTAAAGTTCTTAACATTTCACCAGGAAATGCCATCCCCATGTGGAGCCACCATTAACATCCTATAATAATAGGGTTCATAAATTTTGAATTGAATTTGATAGTCTTGTAAAATATGTAGATACCTTGCTTTCTACAAGTTGTTTTCCCATATTTTGAAAAATGAAAAATAATAAAAAGCCAAAAAGAGGGTAAAAAGTCCTAAAAGAAAGATAAAAGGACTTAGAAAATATAGACCCCAAAATAAAAAATAGATAAAATAAGACCTGAAAGTGAGCAAGTTCAAATGCCACTACTTTTACTTTTACTGCAAGAATAATGGTTATGTGCAAAGTGTTAATAAATACCATAATCCATGATCAGTTAAACAGTTTAATCTTAACTCTTCATGCTTTCAATTTCATGTTTTAGATAGAGAATAAAGATTTGTCAAATAGTTTAAACTTGAAAAATCAATAGATAGGTAGAGAATAATGAGGAGATCAACAGTTTAATCTGAGCCCTTAGATCAAATAAGGTAGACTTAGATAATTTTTATGCTTTGGAAGAAAATGTTTTAAGGTTGCAAGCTTAAATGCGCCCTTGAAAATGAAGAAAAAATGTTAGAAATAAAGATGGGTAGGTAGAGAGCAGTTGAGAAATCATGTAATAAATCATCATTGAGAAAAATTACTAATTTCCCCTCCCCTACAAATATTCAGTAGCCTAAACTATTAGTAAAAAAGGCTTAGAGCATTTCTCTGACTTTTGTTGTGACCAGACCCAAGGCTCGATGACTAGTTAGCTAAAAATATTCAATTCCCACCCTAGACCCACATTCATCAACATTTACCCTTCATTCATAAATCATGATCCCTTTTTCCTAAGTAAAAACCCATTTTTACTTAGTAAAAGCTAAACCCTAAATAACTAAACTCATTCCCTTTCAAAAAATCATTCATAAACCCTAAAAATACATTTGTCCTAAGTTAAAGTGTGAAATATTAAAAAGACAACAATGCTTTACTTTGTCTATTATTTACACTTTAAATTGGAGTTAACATGTATTTTATTTTCATTTTACATTAGCCCTTCATTTCATATTAATTACTAACTACTAACCTATTTTATTAAAATCCCTAAACTACACCTACCTGTATGTTATTAATTCCCTTATATCTAAAATAAAACCCCAAAACCCTTTATTTTAAAGTTTAGACCAATGTTTTATATCCCATGTGCGCAAATATAAAACCTACTTAATCATCCCATTGGTCTAAACATATCTTCATGTAAATATCCCACCCCATCGAGTTTAAACAAATGTTAATTATAATTGATAAAACTATATAATAATAAACCCGCACTCATATATGAATAATTGAAACATTTCACAATGTTTTAATTTAAACATTATATCCGCCCACTATGGTATTTAAACAATTGATAAAGGTTTATTATACTATATAAATAATAAAACCTACGCCTGTGTTGAAACATTGGTTAAAAGTTTTTGTTAGCACATATAAAACATTGCCCCACACCTATTTCATAATGCCCGAAATTTAAACTTTATTAAACCACATTTTTATAAAGTTTAAGTCATTCCCACTGCACATATAAACACCCTGGCCCCACTCCCATTCCGGCGCACCTTCCCAACCAATCTGGGCCATTCGCAAATGAACTCCAGATCCGACGGTGGAAATCCAATATCGTGTAAAAAAACTTGTGCGATCATCCCCATTCCATTTCTGCGCGAAATGGGCGGTATCATGATTTTATCTCTCCTCCATGTGCCCATTTCTCATTGGATCACGTGGGTTCAAGCCAAAACCACTTACTGCCAAAATTTCACGTGATAACCACTATTTTTTTTGATCCCGTGAAGCCCAAAACCATCCTTCCCACCCGATGTGACCATCATTCATTGTAGAGTTAATGAAACCAAAAATGTCCAATAAACATATGAAATTGCATTTATTTACTTTTATACTGCGCATAAGCTCTGTGTAAACCCCTGATCGTTAAAACGAATCCTTTTACATCATTTTCAAGCCACTGAGCTTGCAAAAATCGACTAGCAACCATTGAATACCGCTGAGAAGCTCAGAATAGCTCCAAAGATTAGACATAAGTTTTTCGACCTATTGAAAAGACTGCAGGAATTGTTTCAAACCCCTATACCTGCACATAACAGGGTTTCTCCTCAAATTAAGCCTGTTTTCCATTTAAAAATCCTTTTAAAGACAAATTTCATTCATAGATCCATAAATATTAAAAGAAGTCCATCAAAATAGTCCAAAAACAGGCCAAACCCTGTTAAATTTTTTTCCAGAAACCTTCTTTCACTACTGCACACAAATTTTGAGGAAATTTGTGAGTTTTCACATTTTGATGAACTATTTCAAGCTTTGAATCAACTAGAAAACCTCTGAAGGTATCCCAAGCCTCTGTGACCTATTTCAAAAGAATTTCAACACTATTTATCAAAAAGAGACTCAGGAAACCCTTGTTTCTTGTTTTAAGCCAGTTCAAAAGCCTGTAAACCTCTTTGACAGACCTAATTGAAAAGAAAGCTCAAATATGAAGCTATACTTGGCCTAATATATGCAAGAAAGCCTCTGCAAAAAGTAAAATTACTTCTGCAAACTGTCTAAACTTGCAGAAGTAGCCCAAAATGCCTAAAAAGCATAGCTCTAGCAAACTTGAAGCTTCCAAAGTGCCTAAACCAACCCCTGCCATGGCTTATAATACTATCATTATTTTCAATCCTTTACAACCCCCATTCATATACATTGAACATATTCCATTGGCTGATGTTGATTACAAGATAAAAGATCCCATTGTTGAATTTAACCTGCTAGATATCCATAACTAGTGCTATGAGAAGTCCTTAGATAGTGAAGAAGAAGTCCATATTTGGGAATATCACTTGCCCAAATATGTTGTCCCTTTAACTCATCCATGCCAAGAAGTTATTAGGTTAAGTCAACAACATTATGTGCCTGAGAAAAGAGCCATAATTATAAATGCCAATAAAGAAGTGCTTTTTACCATTGCTGCAGAATCAATTAACCAGATGCTACAACTTCATCTTGACCCCTAAGAAGTCGCTTTATCTATAGAGGCCCTCACCAAGTTATATATTGGCCTAGATTTTCCCAAGAGATTCATGATTTTTTAGACATTTATGCCTTTGCATGTAGAAATCCCTAAGCTAAATCCCACATATTCTACTGCTAAATTCCCTGAAGGTTCAAGACATAAGATTTCCATGCTTTCCTTCATCCTAGGATATTTTACTAATGAACACATAGATGAGTCCATCTTGGGATTCTTATCCACTTTATCCCCAGGTCAACCCCCATCAGTAATATTTGATTATGCAGGTTTAATTGTAGATAATATTCATTATCAATTGACAAATTTGAAAATTGAGGGAGTGTTCAGATATACTTCTTTCCTTTTCCATATGTTTTTATACTTTCAATCAGATAATTTTCCAGTTAATCTCCAAAAGCTTGACATAGAGGGAAATCCTCTATCTATCATTTTCTGGACATCCTTGCTCAGGAAAGAATGTACAGATTTCACTTATTCAAAATTTTCAGAGTTATTCCTACATCCAGTGATCACAATGTTAACAAAAATAGAGCACCCAAGGATAAATGAAGAAATGAAAAAGATATTTTAGTTGTTAAAAAAAAGTAAATTGGGTGACTGGTATTTGTATGAAAAGCATACTGAGATTAGAGTGTTTGGGTAAAACTTATTACCTTACAAGTTACCTAAACATCCTTCAATGAAGATCTTTTCCTTGGAGTATATTAGGCAGATCCTTAATTCTGATTCCATAAATTTCATGGCAGCTAAGAAGAAAACTCAATTCAAAATAAAGAATCAGATAGGGCCATTCATATGCAATCACAGGGATGCAGAGAAAGAAGTAGCAAAGCAGTTATTGGAATTCAAATTGGAAGAAAGTTTTCATTGGAATTATGATCCACAAGGGATCCTAAGTAATATAAGGGTTAAATGCAAGTTAACACCCTTCATGCATGAAGCAAAACCAGAGATAGAAAAATTTTCAAATCGGATAGAGTGGACTGAAAACACCTTAATAGCTGCAGTAAACAAAAGTAATACAAGTCATACTTTAGAGATTGCAAATCAACCAGAAAATTCCACTAAGAGAGTAAGGGAAGAAGGAGCATATGTTGCAGAAACGACAACTGAAAATAAGTTCAAACTCATATATAACAAAAGGCCCAAGTTAGATTCAACAAGTAAAGGAAAGGTAACAATTGATGTGGAAGAAACAGAGCTTATAGATACCAATACAGATTTTCTAGAGACAAATGTTGCTACTATAATTATCAATGAGCCAACTACTAAGAATTAGAATGAAGAACAAATCAACAGTGAAGATACATAGTTGATGGAAAGACAACAATGCATGGAAGCCTCTTCCTCACAGGCAGCTGAGGAAAAAGATTTGGATATCAAAGAAAAATATAAACAAATCAAATTCAAGAATGAAGAGATAAAAAATAATATTTATTCTCAATATCTCAAACAGACTCCAAGTGTGAAAAACATGCTCCTTTTTTGCATTTTATTATTCAAATCAAAAGCTAATCATGTCAATATTGCAGTCCACAGTCAAATATCCTAAGACAATGGAAGATTATAATAAATTTGATTTGGAAGTCCAGATAGACAAGATCCATGCTCTTGATCAAATTGAGTTAAATAGACAGACCTCAGAAATGTTATATTCCACTGTCACAAATAAATCCATGAGTGCTCAGAAGCTCCAAAACACCATCTCCAACATGCAAGATCAGATGAAGTTGGACAAAGCCTCATTGCATGCCAAGGATATAAGGATAAAAGCTTTAGAAGAACTATTTTTGCAGGTGGGATATGACCCTTCTAATATCAAAGCAGCTAAATTATTGGTAAAGAAGAAAAATGAAGATATAGTAGCTTTGAGGAAACAGCTCAAACTTCCTCAAAGTGAACATCCTCAAACAAAAGAAATCATACAAGAACAGAATGAAAAAGATGACATGATGAATTTAATTTTTTAGTTGACAGCCCAGGTTAAGGAGATGGAGATTCAGATGTACAAACTTGTCCAGGAGAAGGAAATAGTGAAAATACTAGAGAATGCTACAGTTATTCCAATAAACACTACAACAGTGCCTTCAACTTTAGCTGAAAAGTTGGCACCCAAAGAACTGCTGGCTACCGCAATGGCAGTAACTTCTTCCTCAACCTTAGCTACTGAATCATATACAACAACAATTCAACATACATATGAAGCCAGCAAAATTGTAAAAGCTATGGAGGAAATGTCTTTAAAGAAAAATGAGATTAACAGGTTGACAAAGATGGTAGAAAATCTTGAGAAATCAAGAAAATTAGCTCAGATAAATACAAAAACACAGGATCAAAATGCCATCAGACTGAATGAATAATTGAAGAAGTTGCAAAAGGAGTTAAATTTAAAGGATCAAATATCATACATCAAAAAATACCTTTTGAATAATGTCATTGAAGCCATCCATGATGTGTGGCCTTCAATTCAAGTAATTTTTGAGCAAAGAGAGTTATTACTAGCAGCCCAAGCAGAAATTCAAAAGACTCAAGGTGAGCTGGTTGACAAACCATATCAAGCTTTAAGGATGATCACCTTCCTTAACAACGAAAATAGAAAAGAGTTAGAAGAACTCAAGGTTACAGATAGAACCGAAACTATCCTAGAAATTAGGAAAGTTACTACAAAGAAGAATTTGATTAGACAACTGGAAGAAAAGTGTGAGAGTATGAATACTGCCATAACCAAGTTTATGGTTAAGTTTACAAATTTGAGGCAAAAAGTACTACTTGAAATAATGGTCATTAATGATAAACTGATGCCTCATAATGGCTATGATAAGTAAATTAGAGAGTTCGCAAAAGAACAGGTAAATAAACCACAAGGACAAGGCATTCCAACTGGAAATGTATTACTCAAAAGCTTTGAAGACTTATTCTATTTTCAATATGAGATAAAACACTTGTTTTTCATCAAGACAACCTTTGCTAGATATACTAAAGTTGATGAAAACTTTAGGAAATTAAAGAAAATACAAATTCCTAAAGATGAGGATTGGCAGTGACTCACAGATTTATTATGAAGGATGAAAGACAAATAGGTGAAAGGAGAAAAAACTGTTTGCTGATTTATAATCAAAACAGATTTTTACAGCAGTAAACAGTTTTGACTATGGTTAAAGAGTATCATAATTTAGAGAGTACCAGTGAATAAAGAGAATTAGATAAAGATTATCAGATAATGCAGATCAGATTACAAAAAATATCTAAGAGTCAGCAAGGAGGACACCAAGGCAGCTAGCTGCATCCTATCCTCAAAATAGTTTCTATTTCTTTTGTATAAATAGGATAGCTTGCTGATTTGTTAAGCAGCTATCTCTATTATTGTTGTAAAGATATTTTATTTTCCTAAGATAATTCCTAGAAGCTTTATAGGATATTTTGTAAAGAACTATGTATAAATACTTCATCTTTAGAAGTATTTTGGGTGGAATAAAATTGTTGGAGATTGTTATAGTCATTTTTGTTGGACTTGAAAGATTTTTATGTGTCAAATTTTGAGTAGCAGGTTGGATCAAACCAATTGGCATCATAGTTCAGGATTCCTGTGATGAGCTATTTGGAGTGAAGTATTTCCTTACTTGTCATTGTTATCTTTCTTTGTTACATGCATCCATATATGTTTTTCTAAATCTGAATGAGAGCACCCTGTTTTTCCTTTCTTTGTTATTTTCTACAGGATTTGTTGAGAGCACACAGTTTTTAACAAGTTATCATTTATATGTTTTCCTCTGATTTCTAGTGTAGGGAACCCTTAATTACTCCCTCTCTCATTTGACCTCTTCCTACTACTTTCTTTTCCAGATCAAAGGATTCTTAAGTGCCCTTTATCCTGACCATATCACCTCATAAAACAAATTTCCAAGATCTTCAAGGGTTATCTATCTTGCCCTGAAAACATTTGACCTTTTGGCCTTGATCCCAGTTCTCTTTGCTTGATTTTGACTCCTTAGCCCAATGGACAAATAGATTTCCCACTATCCTTCCTTTCAAATTACTTTTCCCACCAAATCCACAAAAACTAAAACAAAGTTGCACATTCATAACTAGCCTAATATTTACAAATCAAAACAAAGTTAAATTTTAAAGAGAGAACCCTCTTTGAACCCTAGGAAGGCTAGATCCTAGAGTTTGAAGTTGTTTTGTGGTTACCTCTAGTATTCTTTGACTAAAAACCAAAATCTCAGAACTTTAGAATCACTAGAGTGATAACGCTCTCTATATACAGTTATCTTCAACTGATATAGTATCAAGGGTACACTCTCCCTTGTTGTAATGCCTCATTGTCTTCCCTGTAATTAGATAACATGAAAACTTAACAGAGGGGACATTGATAAGTTCTATATTTCCCCCTTTCCCCCTCTTATTTTCTCATATTTATTGTAATAGTTACAATATCCCACTTTATTTTCTCTCTTGGACATATTTTGGAATGCAGTTGATATATCCTTCCCTGCTGCTGATAATCCAGTAAATCTATGTATGTATTCCAAATGGATTGGAACCTCCCTTCGAAGACAAAGTGACCCATTCTGAATCCTGCTAATGAGAAAATTCATACACTGCATCGTTTCTCCTGTTGTGCCAAACACTGGTAAGCTCCTTAGGTGTAGAATTGTGGACCTTTGGACGCCTTTGAAGTTGTAATATCCCAAAAGGGAGAATGAAGTAATACTAAAACACAATAGATGAACTGCAACTAAGTAAACAAGTAATATAAATACACCATCAAAATATATAGAATAGTTGAGCAATTTTATTAATATGGATGTGGATAAGCAAGTACAACAGTGCTCAAAATATGAGACACTCAAGCCAAAGAGATGGCCTAGAATGACCCTAAGGTCCTCCTACAAGAGGGACTACGTAACTTATGGACTGCTGGAAGGAAAACTATGTTGTCCCTGCTTCAAAATGCTGGGGAAGAAACCGCTCAAAAATGTAGCAATGTAGATCTGGCAGTTCTGGAGCTCTGATGATGCTAAAACTTTAGATCTGGTCTCTATGATGGATACCCAAGATAACCTAGAAAGGATTTTCTAGATCTATCAATCTAAGAAAATCACCATCTTAGGGCTCACACATATAGTTGTTGGGTATGCAAATCTGAAGCAATAATTGATCAAAATATGGATGAAAAATAATATAGAAACAGATCTATGCTTGAAGGGATGATTCCTTTACTAGATTCTCAAGCTAGAAGCTCAAGATCTAGCTCCTCCAACCTTCTCCACTGAATATAGTTGATGCTATACAACTGTTTGACAAAAACTGCATTGTCAAGGAAGGAGGCTCTCTAGCGTGCTGCTGAATAATGAAATGTAGCTCAGAAATGATGGAAACAGTGATAATAAAGTGAAGGAATGGTACCTCATAGGATTTCCAGTTGAAATGTTGAAAACTTCCTTCATCCTTCAGATATACAAGAGTAGACTGTGCAATCCTTGAGAGGATTGTTGCTACATGGAGGTATGAAACACTAGCCTAAATGTCAGATATAGATCTTCTACTCCTAAGAGGCTGAACATGAAGCACAAGGTGAAAGGATGAATCCTCCACCATTTTCCTAACTGAAATGCTAGAAACAACCACCAGCTCTCAAACCCTTGAATGAGAATTTCGTTATTCCTGTAGTTGTATGTGCATATGAGTGTGGATGATAGTGGCACCAATGCCGGATGATGAATAAAACTCAATAGAAACCTTCCCAGAGTAGTTGCTCAAAGTCCCTCGTAGGTAAGGGTGGGATTTCCACTCGGAAACACCCTGTGCTAAATGACACTGCAGATTTAGATAAACAACATAAGCATGCATAGAAATGTCACATGAAAAATCTAGATCTATACATATCAAAAATATAATAATACAAATCTTACCTTCTATTGTGCCTTCATCTTCATTATATAGATTGTGAGCCTTCCATAGCCCTAGCCCGCCTCATAACTTCACTGCACATGTGGCCACTAGCCTCCATGAAGATTGCGTTGTCTCTCCATGATCTCCATGATGTCTACATTTAATTCCCACTATCTCCATCATGTGTGCATTAGATGCACCACTTCCTCCACTGTCTCATCATAAGTGCTTTATGATAGTACTTTAAATGCACCATGATCTCAGTTGACCTCCTCCAAGATCCTCACGATTTTACATCAATGATCCATGATCTCCAATCTTCATTCATTTAAGATGCTACTCCAATACTCTATAATGTATATATACATCTAATTTATCCATATTCACACATAAAAAAGTGGATTTTATTCATCTATGGGGTTTATGGGTCCCTCCACCGTGTTATTTACTTAATTAATTAAGAAAATTAATAACTCTAATATTCCAATTATCTTATGAAAAATT
This sequence comes from Pinus albicaulis, assembly GCA_034641835.2. NCBI lineage: Eukaryota > Viridiplantae > Streptophyta > Pinopsida > Pinales > Pinaceae > Pinus > Pinus albicaulis. The sequence goes on along the minus strand of CM076570.1, from coordinate 1,503,337,558 downwards.
GGGTATATTACAGTCCTCCCCTCAAGAAACTGCAAAAGTGAATGCTACAGCAAACATCTTCCCTCCAAATGGCATCCTAATATGGAAGAAGGCCTCCCCATTTTCCATAATGTGTAATGCATGCCCAGCTTCAAAGCTGTGTCTCTAGAATTTCTAGAATGGCCTCCAACTGAAATGTTAGATGCCTCTCCTCAACAAGAATCTCCAAGTGGCAACCATATTTTTTCCAAAATCCTCCTCTTTGCATGAGATACATAAAGTAAAGTGGTCTCTTCCCAAAGTGGAAAGTCCCAACTCATGAACTATCTCTCCAACCCATGCTATATAGAGTAGATTGCATCTTTCAATGCTCTCATCATTAGACCTGTTGGCCTTATGCGATATGAGCATCATGTTAGTGTCACATGATTTAGAAGATTGGTAGACCAAATGCACAGGGTAACATCAGAACAGTCTTTGGAGTCCTAGGACCTAGCCTTCCTGGACTCAGAGAGGGCTCTCTCTATTGTATGCAAAGGATGTGAACTTGTTTTCTTTTAGGGTTTGATTTTAGGCTAGTTGTTAAGCGTAGGGTTTTTTGTTTGTTTTGGTTGGGTAAGATGAAACAGGTAGAATAGTTGGAGTGAGAGATCATCAAATCATTGGGCTATGAAGTCTATGAAAGTCATTTATATCTCAATAATGAGTCAGAGTGCATCACAGGGAAAATCTAGTGTGGTCAATGGATCTTTTAAGGTTATGTGTGAAGTGAAATGGACATTAAGTTGGGGAAACAAGGTATGGCAAAGGGTAGTTAAGAATCCTTTTTCAAATACCCATAACAAGAAGGTCTAAAACACCATTACCATAAAGAAGAAATCAATATAAAGGGAAAAACAGTAACTCTTTGATTCAACTTAAGCAAATAAACATTTTAGACAAACATTCCAATGAAACATAGAAGGCAAGAAACTCATTTAATTTCTAGCGATTTCACCTTCAATCTTTAGAAAACATTTAAGATATAAAAATAACTTTAATCAACAAAGAGGGAACTCCTAAACATTATTTATCAAGCTACAAATAACTTTGAGGCAAACGGATAGGCATGGACAAAGGGCAAGATTAGAACAAGACCTCCTTGGCTTAACCTAACCAGTAATACTTCAAAGAGAGATTCTAAGACAGAGTTTAGGTAGCATCAAATAAGTAGGGCTTGCCATAAAACATACTTGGAAACTAGCCTATTAATCCATTGATGAAATGAACAAACTTAAGGGCTCTAAGGAGCAATCAAGAATTCATTAAAATGTCCTAGCAGTGGAAAACATAAGGGAAATAGAAGGCAGGAAAGACTAAGGTGCTTCAAACAATATTTCTTAGCCTATACATTTCTGTTCTACTGCATATGGAAGGATGAAACATAACGATAAAAAATAAAACATGAAAAAATTAGAGACACATCACCATTAACCAAACTCAGGGATCCTGCAAGCAAGCCTTCATCATCATCAATCAAAGCAAATCATCCACAAGCTCCACAACATCAAATTTCTCTTCAACCTCAAAAAACCATGTATTTCTCTCAAAGCTCATCAAATTCCAACATTTACAATGAAGCCCTAATGCTCTATTTAACTTAGCAAAGGAGAGAAAAAAACCATAGATAGGGTTAGGAAAATGTCAAAATCACTCATAAATGTCATAAATGCCTAAGAGACCATGCAAGGCCCAAGGAACAAAATATCCCATGGAATAAATGCCAAAATAACTTCTAGAACATAATTCTAGAGTGATTTGCCTCAAAAAACACTAAAATACGATTTTACAATAAATGAGTGTGTTTTGTTGACTTTTGGCCAAAAACACACTACACAATCCATTAGCGCAATGCCACCTCAGGCATAGAATAGATAATTTTGCAACCACGTTTTGGACCCCTTCCCGATGTCGGATTTTACTTCATGATGGCTCATTGGAAAACTTGCTAAGTCCTTTTTCTAGATATGCATTTTGTGTTATGAGTTATCCCCTATAACCTATTCAAAAGGTCAATTTCCCAAGAATGCTATTAGCGTAGCGCCAGGCCTGGAAAGGAGGCAGAATGGTGAAAATTTAGGTGTTGTTTGACCTTTTGAGGGGTCAAAATTGATCCAATTGCTCTGAAAATTGGTGAGAATAGTTTGCTATCCACGAGAAGTCCAAAAATTTCAAGTTTTCCCTCTGAAGATGCTCCAAGGAAAAGTATAGCGCTAGTGGTGCTGCGCTAATAGGCCTCCAAAATCTCAAAAAACAAAAACTTGTCCAAATTTCCTCAAATTTGGTGGATGCCTCCCTCATGGAGTTTGGGAGACTTGTTGAGAAGCTTGTGAAAAGAATTCAAATTTAGCTTGGTCTTTTCCCTATTTTAGTGTTTTAATTTCAATGAGGGCTTCCTTGAGTTTGGCAATAGTGAGCTTGTTTTTCAAGGCATAGTGTTTTGTCATTTTCTTTTGTAAGCCAAGGTCTCTTTTCATCTTCTCCATGTACTTCTGCTCATTCTTGTAGTAATAAATGATGTATTTTTCCATGCCAAGACTCCTTTGTAGGTCTTTGATCTTTGCTTTTTGGCTTTGAAGGAGTATGTTATGAGCCCTTTCCTTGTCTTCATTCTCACTATCCAAGTCAATGATGACAGGCTCTTGTTTAAGCTCTTTCTTAAATTTCCTGCCTCTTTTCACCTTTTGTTTGCCTTTTTCAATATTTGGAGCTGAGGTGGAGGGTATGGTCCCTTACCTTTTGGAGGCAGCAAACACTAGTCTAGGCCCTCCTTGGTATGCTGATGAGAAAAGAGTGCGTTTAATCTTGCTGGTGTCTCCATCATGGCACTGACCCTTGCTGCTATGATATGAAATTTGACTATGATCCCCTCTATTATTTTCATTACCCTCATGGTTGTTTTGAACATTTTCTCCTTTGATATATTGCTCATCATTTAGGCCTGTTTCCGGGGTGTCTTTTTTGTCTTCAGTTCCTGCATTGTCCCCACTGTCACCATCTTCATCATTTGCATGCTCACTTCCTCTTTCTTCATTGTCTGCCTCTGTATCCTCTTCACTTTGATTTGGTTCATCACCAAGACCTTTTTCCTCTTCATCCTATGTACTATAATTTTTGTCATTATCACTAATAGGCTGATCTTTTTCATGACTATTGTTATCACCCAAAAAGTTTAGCACATCATTATGACAAGGTTACAAAGTTTCATGGTTTAGAAGTCAATTTATGTTTGGTCAAGGGTAGGTTTTAGAATTTTATGGTTTAAAGCTCATCCTTATGTTCAAATGAAGTCCTTTTTAAACTTCTTTCATGTCAAATATTCATTATTTTCATTTGTGGGTCATTTCCTAAAGTTTCAGGTCAAAACTATTCAATTAGCCAAAAACCCATGTTTTCGTAGCACGACCAGTTGAAAAAATTTGTTTTGCACTACGAAAAAGCTGATAGTTTCATAGCGCAAACATGAAAAATTTCATTGCAGGTGCTCTGAAAGCACAGATTTATAACTGTCTTTTCAGATGAGCTGGAAAATGTCAGAAACTGTTGGGAAAGGTTAAGTTAGTGGTATGATGAGTCAGGTAATGATGAAATTCGACGTACTCACCCATGTTTTCAGTCATAATTGTCATTATAGGTTATGAATGAGACATCATTCTGTTATGAGATGACATTTTAAATTTCAAAATCCTACCTAATTGGTCATTCTCATTTTTTTTTGCCTCCATTCAAAATTTCTTAGCTCTGAAGTGTTAAACCAAACCTGTGGCCAGTTCATACAAAGGTTTTCTACACCTATATCAAGTGAGGCTGATAAAAATTTATCAAGCGAGGCTACTTTTACATATATTCAAGCGAGGCTAATACAATTTATCAAGCGAGGCTGACAGGTCTTCTAAAAAGTATGGCAGCAGATAAGAAAATACACAAAGGAGGACAATTCTTAAGGCATGAAATTGAAGATATGAGGTCAATAAATGGAGACCCAGTAGTGATGGAGGCATTCAGAAAAAGTAGGCGACTTACGATTTTGTGAAAAGTTGCAGGGATCTCACCCACATGTATCCAAAGAATTTGCCATGAATTTTAATGGAACGACTATTAAGGTTGGGATGCTAAGTGTATCTGTCACACTAGAGACCATTTCTGCTGTTACAGAGATACCAAGAGGTCAACAAAATTGGTTTAAATCTTCAAATTTTATATGGAGCAATGCAAAGAATTCATGAAGCCTGAATACACAGACATGGACCTTAACAATGATATCCCTAGAGGCTGCATCAAAGACACTTATTCAAATTTGCTTCTCAGCATACATAAGTATTTTACATGTGAAGGCAGATATCACAAGGTATACTCATATCATTTCAAGCTACTTCTACATTTCACAGGTAAGATTTCACTCGATTTTCCTTTTTATCTGCATAAGAGTATTGCAAATATGGCTGATAAGGTGCAAGAGAAGTCTGAAGGGAGTGAAACATCCTTTTTTCATCATGGTTTAATGAAGTTATTGATTTTAGATGAACTTCAGAAGATAGGAAGGGACTGGTCATCTTTCTTGTTTATAAATGGTTTTGAGTTGGAAACCCTAACCCTTGCAAGAAACCCTAAAGCTAAAGGAGTTCCATCACCACCAGTAGTAGAACCAAGTCAACTCGTGGCTATAAAACCAAAAGAATTTGTAAAACTGAAGCCAAGGAAACAAACTGAGAAAAGGGTAGAGAAGATACAAATTCTTGATACACCAAATCCATCACCTGCAAAACAAAGGTTAAAGGTTGTCAAAGATGCAAAACAGAAACAAGTTGTCAGTAAGCAGGAAATCAAAAGAGTAACTTGAAGCCAACCAATGACATAAAAAGGAAAGAAAGTTGCTACAGAGGACATCTCAGTAGAAAAGGGAAATCTAGAGGACATTCTTCATGCTATTGACATAGAGGAGACACCCATTGTTCAAGCTGATTTCATTGGGAAAGATAAGCATAAACTGAAAAAGGCCAAGTATACCAAAAAGCTAGAGTTCATTGGGGAAGATGCAACTTTCATCTTTCAAGTAAGAAAGCCTATGATTAGGCATGCTATGAAACTGAAGGAAGGCAGCAAGGAAGTTCATAAACCCACTCACACACCTAAAGCTCCTAAAGAAGTTGTTGATATCTCATCACCTATAGTGAAGCCTACAACCAGCAAAACAAAGAGAGGAAAAGAAGAAATGACAAAGAAAATAGAGTTGCAACATCTTAAGGAAAAATTGAGGTTGGAAAATCAGGAAATTGCTGTCATGAGAAAAAGTTCTAGAAAGCATAGTGTTGAGAAAGCACAGTTTAAAAGAATGAAGGCACTGAGGGAAGGAAAAATTGATTATATTTCTGAAACTCCAAGTAGTGTAGAATAGTTTTTCAAGTGGACAGTTCCAGCAATAAAGGAAGCCAAGTTTGTCAGAATAGTAAATAATCACTTGAGAGCTACTAACAAAAGACTTAAAGATCAAGTGGAGGACTTAGAGCAGCAATTGAAATTGATTCAGGATGAGTTAAAAAGTAGAGTTATTAAAATAATAGTCATTGAAGAGCCAATATCTAAATCAAGTGCAAATGAAGAAGGAACCTCAAGTAAGCTATAATGACTGTGTTTTACAGTTAATATGGTTTTTAATGTTACAGACAGGTGTATTTAAAATTTTTTGGCATATCCACAGATTTTGTTTTTGAAATTTTTTGACAAAACTGCACACTCAACAGTTTCATAGCGCAGACGATGTAAAAAAGAAGAAAAATGCTATGAAACTGTTGTAGCGGCTTTTCTGCTCATTTTAATCCTTTTTTGAAAGGTTGAAAAGTGATTTAAGGATTTGACTTGATATGGGAGATGTATTAAAGGGTAAATGAAATGATGCAAGTGGGAAGAAGTCAAAAATTTGAAGAATAAGCGTTAAAATGGCAATGTTATAAAGGCGCTATGAAAGTGTTGTATTTTCATAGCGCAGTATATTACAACTCTTTTGAACAACTTTGGACAACTAGAACCTAGGGAGGAGTTTTGGGATGAATTAAATCAATTTCAAAAAGCTAAGGACCTCGGAATAAAGAGTACATCATGGTCATAATGTTCAAAGAATGCACAAGACTCTATGCCTATAAAACAGGGGACTATGTAATGTTCCCAAATCAGAACAACTAGAAATCCATGGCTGGAAAACGTATTTTTCATAAATGTAGGTAGCAGGATATTATACCAAGACCTGGATCCCTTATATCAATATATCTAAGACTAAAATCCAAGATTTGGGACCAAAAAAATCCTTCTAGAGTGGTTAAATAGATCTCCCACTACTAGATGTCCTCAGAAAGTGCCCAGTGAGGGGCTGCAAAACTTCCTGAACAAGAAATGGAATAAAATAAAGTGGGGCAGCAAAGCTCTAACCCCCGAAAGCAACAATACAACAATCCTCCAAGGGATTGGCTGAAATACACAAAATGGAAAAAATGCCGGAGTTGCTGGGTAACTGCAACAACTCAAATCTGGAATTAAATAGAGAAGGCTAAAGATGATGATAAATCTGAAGTAGACCTTCTCCAATGGATCTCCAAAGTGGAAGGCTAATCCTTACACTTGAGATCTCGCTCTCCAAACAATCTGCAAAACCCTCATTGCAGATACTCCAAGAAAATAACGTAGTCACTAAGAGGGACTGTGTAGTGAGTGGAATATAACACTATGGCCAAGTGCAAAGATCTACAAATAAGCTCCCAAGCTTCCAATCTGATCTCCCAAAGAAAGGAAATACTCTCTCTCTGAAAATGATGAGATGGAAGAGGTGTTGCAGAGTCTCCACTACAACACCCTACAACACAGAGTTATGATGCTGCAACAATAATGTTGTCCTAGAGGAGGATGCTTTGGCCTTGAGCCAAGAGATGTGGAAAATGAAGAACCAAACTTCAAGAGGCCTCTCAAGAAGGTGAGGAAATCCTAAATAGGAATTCCCCGACAATTCTTGCTAAACAACACAGAATGCACAATGTCTGAATAGACATTAAATGAATAATACAAGCATGAATAACAATGGCTCTCCTCCTCTCCATATATAGCAAGTGAAGGCTCTCTCTCCATGGTCCCCATCAATTAGTGTTTCCTCCATAAGGGAATATTCCCTCCTCTATCTCTACGCTGTCCCATGTAGTGCTTTCCACCTCATACCTAACGCTATTTGACTTGGTCAAACTTAACCAAGCCTCTTTGCAAAATGTCCCCTTTCACACATGAGGGTGTGAAATCTAGTTCCAAGGCTGATCCCCTTTCATACTAGAGGGATTTTATCCATGTTATTATTATGAATGGGCCTCCTCACCCAATTATTCAACTTATAAGTGAAATTATCAAAATCTAATGTTCCAATTTATTGAAGGCAAAAATTAGGAACATTACAGTCCTCCCCTCCCAAATGTTGCTTGTCCCAAAGCAACTGCAAGGATAGAATTGGAAGGTCTCCACTCAAGGCATGGATTTAGAAATTTGATGAGGAGCATCTTCCCCATGTGGATCCTCCATTCCCAAGCAATCATCCAAACAAAATGAGCCACCTCCCAATAAGGTAACTCCTGAAAATCTCCTTCCACCTCAAGCTCCGGAGATGAAGGTGGGCTGAAAATCCGAACTTGGCAAGCATCATAGCTCACCTCATGCTATCCTTCTCTCCACTCATGATAAGTGTAGAGTGTGTGTTGATCCTGGGCTGCAAAATTATTTCCCTCAAATGGAAAAGTGAAGAAAAATCCTCCAAAGAGTTCTCCTCCAACAATGAAGAACAAGTTGGCCCAAAACAATCCATCCATGATGAATAGGACAAGATCATCATAGAGTATCCCGATGAGAATTTTTTTGCAAGTTATACATGATGATACATGACAAAAATAATGTCTCACAAGGATACAACACAGTTTAATCCACTACAACCTCAGAAAGGAACATGGAAAGTGATATACAAATTCCATCACATCTAATAAGGAATAATAAATGGCTGAATATAACAACAATACAAGACCAAAAACTTGACCATGGCTGTACAATGGATGACTATAAAGTCCGTGGTCCACCTCAAAAGAGAACACATATGTAGTAGTGGTGGCCATATATTCTCCCATGCTCCCATTAGAAGATGTAGTGCAGAAAATGTGAGAATTCTTCCCACTCAAGGATACATCCAATTCATGTGCCTCTCTCATAATCATGCTTCTTATAAAAATCTGATCCATATCAGAAAATGAAGGCATGATCAATGAAAAAATGAAGAAAATTATGAATGTTTAAAGTGAGGCAAGAAGGTACCAACAACTTTCCCAATAGTGACAGTGCAGTTTTCCAAAGTGCTGCTTCAGAAAATCACATGGCAAGTTGTTTTGTGTTACATGAATAGTTATGTATGTCATGATAGCTACTGATAAATAGAAAATGGCTAAGTATATCAACTAATCATACATGAAAGAAAACACTTTCCCAAGGCCATATAAAATATGGCTATCTCCCTCATACAAGCTGGCCCAATTTTGTCCATGGAGCCCAATGAAAAACTTGCCCTTTTGTGGAGCAATGCACTGAATATGAATGGTAAGAGAATCCAAATGTTGTGTTAGATAATCCATGGATGTAAGAAAAATATTCTTACCATATGTTGAGAGCAAAATGATGCATGTGTATATGAATGATCCCTTCATAGTACTATGGTACATTCCCAGGAAGAGAATTGAACCATATGTTACATAAAGATCACCCTCCTTATACTTGGAAATCCAAGTCAAGAAGATCATAGCAAGTGAGGTCATACCAATGTAATAGATGTCTCCATCCACTACTCCATCAATATCACCTCCTCTTTGTCCTCCAAGTGCATCAAGTGTGAAGTGATCCTGGGGAAACTCCATCAATAACCCCAGGCTCTCAGGTGACAACACTTTTGGCCTCTACAAATGATCTTTGGCCAACTCATAGCTCCATTCTTTGACATGATCCTTGTCAAAGATATCTCTCATAATGCTGCAATACATAAGAAGTCCCTCCCAAGATGGAAGTGCCTATCTATCATCAAAACCCAAGGAGATAATTCCATCTCCTCCTCCTACAACATCATGCAAAATGTGAGAGAAAATCTACTCTTGCTCTCCCAAGAACAAGCAAAGCAACAAAATATTTTGTTGCTTCCCCATACTTCCATCATACAACTCATGTGATGAAGACATAATGAATGATATGAGTATCACATCAACACCATGCATCCATACTCTATATTGCTCAATGATGCAAGTATCCATCCTCCTACTCTTAGGAAGAGTTTTTTCCAAGTGATGGCCAAAATCTTTCAAGAGTAACCAGCATAGCCAAGCCTTCTACTGCTTGGTATCATAAATTTGCAGTTTTCCTCCCAGATTCTTGCTCATCAACCAAAACCACTCAACCACTTGTGGATGCTTCCTTCTTCTCTTCATCTTGGTACTCCTCCCATGAGGGCTACCATCCTCCCAAATCAAACTCCTGTCTTTGCACTTCATGGGATTTTGAAATGCAATCTTCTCAAGGATCAATGAGACCCTATCAAGACCCAAATAGGTGGTAGAAAAAACCTCCCATCATGATGTGTATGGCTCAAGGTATGTCCAACACAGGCATGAGAGATGTTATCCATCCTAAGATGTCCTCCATATTCTATCTGTTCTTGTGAGAAAGGAAGAAAATCATTGCACTCCATGGCGTGTTGAAGTGCACCTCTGATGAGATCTCTCCTTGAGACCTTCCTCTCATCCATAATCTTCAAAAAACCAATGAGGTCTTGGATCTGAAAGTAGAAGTTCCTGTTTGAGCTGAGAGGAGTTCATTGAGAAAGTGTCATCTTGAAGGGAGAAAGGGTTTCTCACTGCAAGATGTCTACTATCATCCTTCAAGGCTTTAAACCCAAACCTCCAATGTGATATGCAATCCAAAAAAGGCTCATGAAGATGATGCTTTATTTTCTCCTTGAAAATTTTCATGTTGCACAACGCAATGCAACCAAGCTGCTCTATGGTAGCAATGGGATTTGACCCTTGGTCATGCAAAAGTAAATTTCCACATTGATCAAAAGAGTTTGCTGTAACAATAGAATGTGGAAATCCTTTCATACCTTGATGTGCATTTGGAACTTCTTATAGGGCTATAAGAGTTCCCTCCTCCAAAGTGTTGCCTGCTCCAAATGTTGATGCATGTGGTTGTTCCTCCATGAGTGTGACAGCATTATCACAAGGCTCCTCAAGTGGTGGTGTGGTCTTCCCTTCCTTTTCCCTTTCACCATCAAAGGTTTTGACCAACGCTTGGATGAAATTTTCAAAATTTCCCCCCCTTGCATGGCTCAAGTGGCTGCTCCACCAATCATAGGATTCACCCTCCAAGTGCATCACTGAGATTTCAATAGCTTCTTTCTCTACTATAGGATGTAGAAAGAAAAATTCCACCAACTCTTTCACCCAAGTTCTTGCAGTAGATGACCCATCAAAGGTAGACAACATAAATCTAATGCCTTAGATTTATTTTCTGCTACATGGTCTCTTCTCTCCCTTCAAATAAATTAAATGAGGAAAATTTAGAGTCTCCTTGAAGGCTCTAGGTTGAGATCTATACTCAACAAGGTAATCACTCAGAATTTGATGATCCAAGTGTCTTCCATGCTCAAAGTCTTCCTCTTGATGAGAATAGGAAGTGCATGGTCCTTCCTCTTCTTCTTCTTCAATCTTCTTGACCTCCTTAGAGAGGTATCCTCTGGATCTGAAAATAGATGAGAATAAACTCATCTTCTTCAACATTCTGATATTCTTGGGCTTAGACTCACAGTCTGAGCCAAGAAAGTTTCTCTGATACCACTGTAATGTTCCCAAATCGGAACAACTAGCAATCCATGGTTGGAAAATGAATTTTCCAGAAATGGAGGCAGCAGGATTTGATACCAATACTTGGATCCCTTATATCAATACATCTAAGACTGAAATCCAAGAGTTGGGACCAAAGAAATCCTTCTAGAGTGGTTAAAAAGATCTCCCACTACTAGATGTCCTCAGAAAGTGCTCAGTGAGGGACTGCAACAATTCTTGAACAAGAAATGGAAAGACAACGTTATTTTTACAACCATGAGCAAACAAAGATCTGAATAGCCATCAAATAATGTTATAGTAGCAAAAGAGTACAAGTTCTTGAGGAAACATCCACTCAAGAAAGGCAATGCTATTTCTGCATGAAAATAGAGAACATTGCTATTTCTGCATAAACCTAGGCTATGAGATGCAGTTTATAAGAGATACTGTTGCATATTACATAAAAACTGAAATATGTGACAATATATGGCTCAAATAAAGTGGGGGAGAAAATCTCTAACCCCTGAAAGCAACAATACAACAATCCTCCAAGGGATTGGTTGAAATACACAAAATGGAAAAAATGGCGGAGTCGCTGGGTAACTGCAACAACTCAAATATGGAACTCAATAGAGAAGGCTGAAGATGATGAGAAATCTGAAGTAGACCTTCTCCAATGGATCTACAAAGTGGAATGCTGATCCTTACACTTGAGATATCACCCTCCAAACAATCTACAAAGCCCTCACTGCAGATACTCCATGAAAATAATGCAGTCACTAAGAGGGACTGTGCAGTGAGTGGATTAGAACACTATGTCCAAGTGCCAAGATCTTAAAATAAGCTCCCAAGCTTCCAATATGATATCCCAAAGAAAGGAAAGACTCTCTCTCTGAAAATGATGAGATGGAAGAGGTGTTGCGGAGTCTCCACTGCAACACCCTACCACATAGAGTTATGCTGCTACAGCAATAACGTTGCTCTGGAGGAGGATGCTTTGGCCTTGAGCTAAGAGATGTGGTAAATGAAGAAACAACCTTCAAGAGGCCTCTCAAGAAGGTGAGGAAATCCTAAATAGGAATTCCCCGGCAATTATTGCTAAACAACAAAGAATGCACAATGTCTGAATAGACATGAAATGAATAATACAAGCATGAATAACAATGGCTCTCCTCCTCTCCATATATAGCAAATGAAGGCTTTCTCTCCATGGGCCCCATAAATTATGGTTTCCTCCATAAGGGAATATTCCCTCCTCTATCTCTGCGCTGTCCCATGTAGTGCTTTCCACCTCATACCCAACGCTGTTTGACTTGGTCAAACTTAACCAAGCCTCTTTGCAAAATGTCCCTTTTCAAACATGAGGGTGTGAAATATAGTTACAAGGCTGATCCCCTTTCATACTAGAGGGATTTTATCCATGTTATTATTATGAATGGGCCTCCTCACCCAATTATTCAACTTATAAGTGAAATTATCAAAATCTAATGTTCCAATTTATTGAAGGAAAAAATTAGGAACATTACAGACTATTTCCTATTTTGGTGGAGGTCAGCAATATGGTCATGAAGAGTTGAAGCCCATCATCCAAATTCAACCATGTGATGATACACTTGGCAATTATGTAAATTTGAATAGACAAGGTTGTTATAGATAGAAATAAGTAGTTTGAGTCTTTTTTGGAATATGACTGTTTAAACAGATTAGGTGTCTTTTTGTAATAAATTCCATGTCTTATGGTTATGCAAGGTGGCAGGAGTCATAAATTCGATGTATCTATTCTAGGGGCAGATCATCTCATGTTGTAAGAGGTCTATTAAAGGCCAGGAGGTCGAATTAGTATAGGTTAGACATTTTTGGCAAAATTGTGCTTATTGTAATTGACTAGTTTTCAGCTAATACAAATATTTTATGCTTAACCAACTTGAGATTCTGAAGGAGTTTTAGTGTGTTCCTATTCTATTTGCATGTATTTTATTATCCTATTGCAGTGGTGTTTATCTATATTACTCAGAATTCATCTTTTAGATGCTCTGACTTCCTATATAAATGAACTGACTATGTTTTTACAATTTCATATGTGTTTATCTCTTGACTAAAACTCTGATATGCCTCAACTTCCATGTTCAGTATATTAATTGGATTATTGAATTTTTTGACTCCATAAGCCCAATGTGTACATGTTAAGATGATTCTTAACCTACATCTATCATTTATCTATTCATTACTCAAATATAGTTAGCCATCTATATCTTTATCCAAATTATTAACTCTTGAGAGAGCCCTCTCAGGCTGAGGAGGCTAAGCCTCAGTCAAAATATTAGGTTTTAAATAGTTACATGCAGTTGAATGATCAAGAAGCCTATCAGATCAAATTTTGTGATAAAAAATGTCATGATTTTCATGACTATCTTCTTCCTTGTTATTTTGTTCTTTATTGTCTTCTTTCTCAGTGTCATCCTCTTCCTCTCTGTCACTGTTTTGCTCACTCTCATCTGCCCCTGACATGGTGCTAGGAGATGTTTGTGGACCAACTAGGGTTTGGAGGAGAAAAATGAAGATGGTGATGATGGAAACCTTTACAAATAAGTGATATGGAGGCAAGTGTATGACTGTTTTTAGAGCTCAAGGTGGCTTCTCTTGAAAATGAATTTGCAAACACCCTAACCTATTCTCTCTCAAAAGACACTTAGTTTGTTTAAGGAGGTCAAAACAGAGGCTCAAATTGCATTTAAGACCTAGGGTTTGCACAAATAGGGTTTGATAATTTCATAGACACCAAATTATGAAAATTTCTTGGAGGACAAGGGTGAGAGGCCACCTACCAACTTTAACTCTTCTACAACCCTTTGAATGCAACTTGGAGGATGAATTTTAGCCTTGGGGAAAGTTATTTACTTTTTTGAGGAGCCTCTACATTAGCACAGCACCAAAATCTGTGCCCATGGATTAGCGCAGCACCAGGCAGTTGTGCCCATGGATTAGCGTAGTGCTAGGTAGTCGTGCCCATGGATTAGCACAACGCCAAAAAATGGTCCACTTGTAGCCAAGTTTTGATGACCTTCCCGATGTCGGATTTGGGCTCGTGATAGCGCATTGGAAATCATAACCTGTTCAATTTCAAAATACACCATTTTTTCCCTATTTGGAGTTGATTTTCCCTATCAAAAGTTGAGTGTCCCAAGACTAGTCAAAAAGTGTTGAGTGATGGTGCAGAAATGCAGAGTGTCGGTGCAGAAAACTTTCGAAGACCTTATGTAACTCCAAATTGAGCTCATGATAGCTCATTGGAAAGATCTTTAAGTCTAGTTTTATTTTGATCCATTAAAAAAGTCATTTGGACACTCCAGCTATGAGAAAACCTAATTTCTCCAAGGTCACTCCAGCAGTGCAGTAATTGTCCTAGGACACCTGTATTTTTGACATTGCTCCCAAACCATGATACCTGTGTAAACACTGAAGAAGGTTTTTATTCTTGGACCTATGATGGAAGAAAAAATCTCTCACGTTTTTCAAATTCATCTATGATTGGTCAGTTTCATATTTTTAAGCGAACCTGGCCCTAGGTGTGGCAAATGACTGGCCCTTGGAATGAATTCTTAGATAATGATGGAGGCATGATGTTTATGTGTTGGTATGGATTTATGTTTGCTGATATGATCTATCATATGGATCCTTTTCTCCTATGCCTCCTTTCCATAGCAAACCCTAGCTTATTTGGAAGGGGAAATTAGGGTTTGGTGTAGGCAAAACAAGGGATTTAGGACTGCCTTATAGAGGGAGGGGAATTAAGGGGTTAAGGGTTGTCTAAATTCTTGGAGAAATTTTGGGGAATAGGGATGGATGTTAGAGAGTAGGGGAAAGTGGAAATTTAAGGATTGAGTGGGGGGAAGGGGTCCAAAAGGGAAAAACATAGGCCTAGTCTTGAAAAAGTGCCAAATTGTAGCAATAGGCTAGGTTTTGTAGAGAAATGATGATTTTGAGGGATAGGAGTGATGGGAAGTGTTTATGAAGGTATATTAAGGATAGGAGGAGGTGTAAGAGCATCAATATACAAGCCTTGTTGATGATTTAACCATGGAAGTCATGAAACCAAGAAAATTTCCCTCAAAAGCCCTAGTTTTCCTGTCTCCCTTGCTACAAGATGTCATCATTGAGTAGTAAACCTCTTACCTTATCAACGTCTTCTACTAGTTGGCCTCTTATTGCTTCTGAAAAAGTGTCAAGATATCGCATTACCTTATGTGTAGACTTTGAAGCTGAATGGTAGTCTTTTTTGGAGATGATGACCTTGAAACACATGAAACCCTAATTGACTTAGTGGGGATTCTTTGACCTCTCCTTGACTGAAAATTGGTTTGGAATCTTCAAGTGTAAAAATAAAGTATTGAAAAAATGGTGTTTTGAAGATCCAAAATCCAATGTACTTGATTTATCTAAAGAGTCTACAGAGATAGTTTAGAGACCATCAATGCTTGATGTATCTGGGAAACACAAGAGTGAGTAGGTTTGTTGGTGATCCTAGGTGGCAAGTGGAGGAATTAGGCAAGCCAAAACATAGTGCTAAGGTCAGGGGTGATAGAATATAGACAAAATGAGTGGTATGAGCCCATGATGGGTCTTCTGGGATTGGTGAGCTGAGAATGACATGATGGGATAATGAAATAGTGAAAATTTTATCCTAAGGATGATGAAGGCAGTGAGATTTCTAGAACTCACAATAATTCATAAAATTTTGTTTCTAGAAATATAGGATAAGAATTTAGTAATCTACTAAGGAAAAAATTATTGATGACTAACAGTGGCTCCACTTGAAGAGGGCAGCTCCTTTTAAGGAGGTGCCCAGAACTTCAGATCTCTAGTTTTATGAAGACCAATGCCTCATCCATGGGGCAGATTTTTCTTCTTTCATTTGATGATGCTTCTTCAAAGTTTCGATCTCAATAATCTGAAAAACATGATTAGCTCAACTGCATCTCTACCTACCCAACCTACTTGCCTAACATTTTTTCTTCCTAGGGTGCACTTGAACTGGCAAACTTTTGACATTTTCTTCTTTCGAAAGCAAAAAAAACTATCTACTTCTACTCTTATTACTTCCAAGAGTTCAGATTAGGCTAGTGAACTCATTTTATTCTCTACTTAGACTATTTTATTTTCAAGATTAAGCTGTATGACAGACTTCATTCTTTAAGCTATAAACATGAAATTGAAAACATGGTTTAAATCAGGATTAGGAAATCTGACTTACCATGGGCTGTGGCATTAGAACAAGCTGCACACAGACATTAGTTTTGTACAAACGACACTAGAAAAATAAGGGCCATGATGTATCGTTTGCTATGCATCCCCATTTTTCTCCTTGGTTCATTTTTGGGCATGTGGAACCAACATTTTTCTTTCCTAACCTATCCTTTTTGACAAGTCAAGTTTGAATAATTAGACAAGCTGTCTTTCACTAACTTATCAACACAAAATTAAAAACATGTTTCAACCATGATTAGGCTAGATGACTAAAACAAATATTCTTTTTGAACCAGTAGTGGCATTTAGGCCTTTCAGTAATTTTTTTTTTTGGGTATGGGGCTATACCTCTTTTCAAATCTGCCCTCTTTTTCCTTCTTTCTATGTTTTTGAGTTTGTCTCTCTTTTTGGTCAAAACAATCTAAACTAAAGGTAGAAATATGCTCATAGTGCTGAGATTATTTTCTTTCCTATCTATCCTAATATAACCTATACATGATATACATTCAGCTGGTGAACTCTCTTTTCCAATACAACCAATCAAGCAGATGATTCCATGAGGGATCTTGGTTTAGCTCCTTGAGTATGCTGGACAAACAGAAGGGCCAATCCCATCTTACTTACTTTTGAACAGTGGTGCCTAAACTTCTCTTTAAACCTTGCATGAAACTGCTCCTAACATATTTCAATCCCTCTTCAAATGTCTCTAATAAATCAGCAAAGGGATCTTGAAACAATACCTGAATGTGAGGATTTGGAAAATAATCTTGATCCAGGACTACTTCTTCCTCCACTTGACTAAGCTTGGGATTATTTTGGGAAAGAGAACCTTCCTCTTCCTCATGATCACCTGAACTGTCAGAGTCATCATATATTGAAATGTTATCCTCTAACAAACTTGATTTGCTTTGATAGAGTGGGTTGAAATCTGTGTGAGGGCCATCATATTAATGAGCAAGAGCACTCTTGGACAATAAATCTTCCCGAGAAGGTAGTGCAACAACTCTTATGTGATTATCAACTTCTATGCCTTTATCTGCAATTTGTAATTCAATGGAACTTGTTGGCTACAAATATGGAGTTAAGGAGGAGTCCATGTTCCGAATGATTTCCTCAACCATTTCAGGAGAAGGTTTCTTATTGAAAACTTGCTCAAGAAGTTCATCATCCTCCTCAACCTCAACATCAAAACTGAAAGATTCTAAACTTTCAATGCGTTCCTCGTTAGTGTCATAGGCGATCTGTATTGGCTGATTACTGCATTCAAGCTGATGATAGTGAACTTCATCCCATAAATCAACTACTGATTGTTCTACAAGATCGGCTTCTGTTTGGAGTACATCATCATCATCAGACTGATAAAAGATTGGAGAATAATCAACATAAATAATTTCACCAATCAAACATATTGGATTACCAGTTTGTTCTTCTTTCATTTGATCTATAAGTTCACTTTCTGAATTATGGTAGACATGATTAGCAGGAGAATGAACATAAATTTTTTGTTCACATGAGGGCTTAGAGGTTGTCTGCATGTTTAGAAGATGATTTATTTCTTCTTCAGTTAAAAAAGGAGGCATTTTTCTCTTTCTTTGGAAACAACTACAACAGTTCTCTTTCTCTTGTGAAATTTGATTGAGATGCTGAATGTCTTCTTGAGCCTCACCTAGAAAAGATGATGAATTATCACTTGTGCCTTTAGAGATATCCTGTGGGTTTTCTTTCATTCCCTGATTGATTTCATCCTCAACCAACTCTTCTTGATTTTCATGATAGTTACTTTGAGCATGAGAGTCATGAGTTGCCTCTCATAGATTCTCAGGGTGCCAATTTCTTTTTATAATCTGAAATGAATTAAAGCATAAGGGTAGAGATTATAAATGTGTTGGTTCCTTATTTATTTCAGATTTTGTGATTTCAAGATGGCTGATTGATTCATTAGATCACTCCTCTCTTTTTCTACTTACAAGCTGCTTGTAATTCTCTCTTAATAGTAAAGCATAAGATGTAGGAAAGTAACTAGTACCTACTTGAAAACCTTCTTCATTCTCTTCTTTGCAATCTTGCTCATCATGCATATTTTGTTTGTTGTTCTTGTCTTGTAGTGACTGAGTTTGTTCTTCCCAAGGAAAAAGTATAGGTTGTTTTGAATAAGAAACACCAACCTCAACCTTGTGCTTTTCCTCTTTCCTACCAAGTATATGCAACATTTTGCTGATTGTATCTATCAACATCTCTAGCTTTTCCTCTATGTTTATACTTGGATCCATATTTGTTTAATAAAAAAGGGTCACTGCATCTTTTCAAGCAATCTAGAGTCTTCTACCAGTGGAGTCCTTAGGTCTATTGAGAGTTGTGGAGTCTCCAGGTGGAGGATTTCAATTTTTTTGTTCACTGTCAGCATGATTAGGATTGCTTAATGCATTCTTAGGGAGGTCTATCAGAACTAGTGGAGTAGTAGGCCTACTGGAGGCTAGTGGAGTCACCGGGTGGATGTTTTTATCTGTTTTGAAGAGATATGCATATGGTCCACCACCATTGTTGACAAAAAACCAATCTAGGGATATTTTTTGGGTTTTATGAGTTCATTTATGTAGCCCTTAGGTTTTTGAGAGTGTCCTATAGCTGAGTCATCATTTTTCTAGGATGGTGAAACATCCAGATTCTACTCTTTGGCTAACAGTTTGAGTTCTGTATGATTTGATAAGGGTTTCTGAAGTCCTAAGGGATACTTAGATTATCACTGACTCAGAGGTCCCATCATAATCACCATTGTGTTAGTGATAGTGATGAAGTGGTTACAAATCACATGATACAGTTTGACAAGGGCTTCTGAATTCTCTAAGGATGTATAAGCTTGTGACTTACTTAGAGGTCCCACTGTGATCGCCATTATGTTAGTGTCCCATGATTTAGCAGATTGGTAGACCAAATGCACAAGGTAACATCATACCAATATTTAGAGTCCTAGGACCTAGCCTTCCTAGACTTAGAGAGGGCTCTCTCTATTGTATGCAAAGGATGTGAATTTTTTTGTTTTTAGGGTTTGATTTTAGGCTAGTTGTTAAATGTAAGGTTTGTTGTTGTTTTTGGTTGGGTAAGATGAAAGAGGTAGAATAGGTGGAGTGAGAGAGCATCAAATCATTGGGATATGGAGTTTATGAAATTCATGGATATCTCAATAATGAGTCAGAGTGCATCACATGGAAAATCTAGGGTGGTCAATGGATCTTTTAAGGTTATGTGTGAAGTGAAATGGACATTAAGTTGGGGAAACAAGGTAGGGAAAAGGGCAGTTAAGAATCCTTTGTAAAATACACATAAAAAGAAGGTCTAAAACACCATTACCATCAAGAAGCAATCAGTAGATAGGGAAAACCAGTAACTCTTTGATTCAACTTAAGTAGATAAGCATTTTAGACAAACATTCCAATGAAATATAGAAGGCGAGAAACTCATTTAAATTCTAGTGATTTCACCTTCAAGCTTTAGAAAACATTTAAGATAACAAAATAACTTTAATAAAAAAATAGGGAACTCCTAAACATTATTTATCAAGCTACAAAGAAATTTGAGGCAAACTGATAGGCATGGACAAAGGGAAAGATCAGAACAAGACCTCCTTGGCTTAACCTAACCAGTAATACTTCAAAGAGAGATTCCAAGATAGAGTTTAGATAGCATCAAATAAGTAGGGATTGCCATAAAACATATGTGGAAACTAGCATATTAATCCATTGATGAAAAAAACAAGCTTAGGGGGTCTAAGGAGCAATCAATAATTCCTTAAAATGTCCTAGCAGAGGAAAACATCAAGGAAATAGAAGGCAAGAAGGACTAAGGTGCTTCAAACAACATATCTTAGCCTATAATTTTCTGTTCTACTGCATATGGAAAGATGAAACATAATGATAAATAGGAAAATGTGAAAAATTTAGAGACATATCACCATTAACCAAGCTCAGGGATCCTGTAAGCAAGCCTTCATCATCATCAATCAAAGCAAATTATCCATAAGCTCCACAACACCAAATTTTTCTTCAACCTAAAAAAACCATGTATTGCTCTCAAAGCTCATAAAATGCAAACATTTAAAATGAAGCCCTCGTGCTCTATTTAACTCAGCAAAGGAGGGTGAAAAAACCTAGATGGGGTTAGGAAAATGTCAAAATCACTCATAAATGCCCAAGAGACCATGCAGGGCCCAAGGCACAAAATATCCCATGGAATAAATGCCAAAATAACTTCTAGCACCTAGTTCTAGAGTGATTTGCCTCAAAAAACATTAAAATGTGATTTTACAATAAATGAGTATGTTTTGTTGACATTTGGCCAAAAACACACTACACAGTCCATTAGCGCAGCGCCACCTCAGGCAAAAAATAGGTACTTTTGTAACCAAGTTTTGGACACCTTCTTGATGTCGGATTTTGCTCTGTGATGGCTCGTTGGAAAGCTTGATGAGTCATCTTTCGAGATATGCATTTATTTTTTTGTTTTAGCACCTGTAACCTATTCAAAAATGTAATTTCCTAAGACTGATATTAGCGCAGCGCCAGGCTTGAAAACGAGGCAAAATGGTGAAAATTTAGGTGTTTTTTGACCTTTTTAGTGGTCAAAACTGTTCCAGTTGCTCTGAAATTTGGTGGACACAGTGTTATATCCATGATAAGTACAAAAATTTCAAGTTTTTTCTCTGAAGATGCTCCAGGGAAAAGCGTAGCGCCAGTGGCGCTGTGCTAAAAGGCCTCCAAAATCTCAAAAAACAAAAACTTGTCCAAATTTCCTCAAATTTGGTGGTTGCCTCCCTTATGGAGTTTGGGAGACTTGTTGAGAATCTTGTGCCAATAATTTAAAGTTAGCTTGGTATTTTCCCTCTTTTAGTGTGTTAATTTCAATGAGGGCTTCCTTGAGTTTGGCACTAGTGAGCTTGTTTTTCAAGGCATAGTGTTTTATCATTTTCTTTTGTAAGCCAAGGTCTCTTTTCATCTTATTCATATACTTCTACTCATTCTTGTAGTAATAAGTGATATATTGTGCCATGCCAAGACTCATTTGCAGGTCTTTAATCTTTTATTTTTGGATTTGAAGGAATATGCTATGAGCCCTTTCCTTGTCTTCATTCTCACTATCCAAGTCAATGATGCCAAGCTCTCGTTTAAGATCTTTCTTACATTTTCTACCTCTTTTCACCTTTTGTTTGCCTTTGTCAATATTTGGAGCTGAGGTGGAGGGTATGGTCCCTTTCCATTTGGAGGTAGCAAACAATAGTCTAGGCCCTCCTTGGTATGCTGATGAGAAAAGAGTGAGTTTAGTCTTGCTGGTGTCTCCATCATGGCACTGACCCTTGCTGCTGTGATCTTCAATTTTACTATGAGCCGCTTTATTATTTTCATTACCCTCATGACTTTTCTGAACATTTTCTCATTTTTTGTCTTGCTCATCATTTAGGCTTGTTTCTGGGGTGTCTTTGTTGTCTTTAGTTCCTTCATTGTCCCCACTATCACCATCTTCATCATTTGCATGCTCACTGCCTCTTTCTTCATTGTCTGCCTCTGTATCCTCTTCACTTTGATTTGGTTCATCACCAGGACCTTTTTCCTCTTCATCCTCTGTACTATCATTTTTGTCATTATCACTGAGAGGCTAATCTTTGTCATGACTGTCATGAATTTTTTCATGACTTTCATGACTATATTCTTCCTTGCTATTTTGTTCTTTATTGTCTTCTTTCTCAGTGTCTTCCTCTTCCTCTCTATCACTATTTTTCTCACTGTCATCTACCCCTGGCATGGTGCTAGGATATTTTTGTGGAAAAAATATGGTTTTGAGGAGAAAAATAAAGATGGTGATGATGGAAACCTTTACAAATGAGTGATATGGAGGAAAGTGTATGACTGTTTTTAGAGCTCAAGGTGGCTTTTCTTGAAAATGAATTTGCAAACACCCTAACTTATTCTCTCTCAAAAGACACTTAGTTTGTTCAAGGAGGTAAAAATAGAGGCTCAATTTTCATTTAAGACCTAGCGTTTGCACAACTAGGGTTTGATAATTTCATAGACACCAAATTATGAAAATTTCTTGGAGGACAAGGGGGAGAGGCCACTTACCAACTTTAACTCTTCTGCAGCCCTTTGAATGCAACTTGGAGGATTAATTTTAGCCTTGGGGAAAGTTCTTTCCTAGTTTGAGGAGCTTTTGCATTAGCTCAACAACAGAAGTTGTGCCCATGGATTAACGTAGAACTAGGTAGTCATACCCATGGATTATTGCAGTGCCGAGAAGTCATGCCTATAGATTAGCGCAGCACCACTTATTCGCGTAGCGCCAAAAAGGGTCCACTTGCATCCAAGTTTTGATGACCTTCCCGATGTCAGATTTGGGTCTGTGATAGCACGTTGGAAAGTGTAACCTGCCTACTTTCAAAATACACCATTTTTACCCTAATTGGAGTTTATTTTCCCTGTCAAAAGTTGAGTTTCCCAAGACTAGTCAAAAAGTGCTGAGTGATGGTGCAAAAATGCAGAGTGCTGGTGCAGACAACTTTTGGAAGCCTTCCTTAATTCCAAATTGAGCTCATGATAGGTCATTGGAAATATTTTTAAGTTGAGTTGTCCTTTGATCCATCAAGAAATTCATTTGGACACTCCAGCTGTGAGAAAACCTAATTTTACCAAGGTCACTCCAGCAGTCCAGTAATTCTCCTAGGACACCTATATTTTTGACATTTCTCCCAAAACATGATATCTTTATAAAAACATGATATCTTCTTTGACCTATTATGGACAAAAAAATCTCTCCAATTTTTCAAATTCATCTCTGTGTGGTCAGAAACATATTTTTAAGCAAAACTGGCCTTAGGTGTGGCAAATGACTTGGCCCTTGGAATGAATTCTTGGAAAATGATGGAGGCATGATGTTTATGAGTTGGCATGGATTTATGTTTTTTGATATGATCTATCATATGGATCCTTTTCTCCTATGCCTCCTTTCCATAGAAAACCCTAGCTTAGTTGGAAGGGAAAATTAGGCTTTGGTGTAGGCAAAACAAGGGATTTAGGACTGCCTTATAGAGGGAGGGGAATGAAGGGGTTAAGGGTTGTATAAATTCCTGGGGAAATTTTTGGGAATATGGATTGATGTTAGAGAGTAGGGGAAAGTGGAATTTGAAGGATTGAGTGAGGGGAAGGGGTACAAAAGGGAAAAACACAGGCCTGGTCTCGAAAAAGTGTCAATTTGTAGCAATAGGCTAGGTTTTCTAGAGAAATGATGATTTTGAGGGATAGGAGTGATGGGAAGTGTTTATGAAGGTATATTAAGGGTAGGAGGAGGTGTAAGAGCATCAGAATACAAGCCTTGTTGATGATTTAACCATGAATTAATGAAACCAAGAAAATTTCCCTAAAAAACCCTAGTTTTTATGTCTCCCTTGCTGCAAGATGTCATCATTAGGTAGAAGACCTCTTACCTTATTAATTTCTTCTGCTGGTTGGCCTCTTATTGATTCTACAAAAGTGTCAAGATAGCCCATTACCTTATGTGCAGAATTTGAAGCTGAATGGTATTATTTTTTGGAGATGATGACCTTGAAACACATGAAACCCTAATTGACTTAGTGGGGATTCTTTGACTTCTCTTTGACTAAAAATTGGTTTGGAATATTCAAGTGTAAAAGCAAAGTATTGAAAAACTAGTATTTTGAAGATCCAAAATCTAATGTACTTGATTTATCTAAAGATTCTATAGAGATAGTTTAGAGACCATCAATGCTTGACGTATCAGGGAAACACAAGAGTGAGTAGGTTTGTTGGTGATCCTAGGTGGTAAGTGGAGGAATTAGGCAAGCCAAAACAGAGTGCTAAGGTCAGGGGTGACAAAATATAGAAAAAATCAGTGGTATGAGCCCATGATGGGTCTTCTGGGATTGGTGAGCTGAGCATGACATGATGGGATAATGAAATAGTGAAACAATTATCCTAAGGATGATGAAGGTAGTGAGATTTATAGAACTCACAATAATTCAAGAATTTTGTTTCTAGAAATCTAGGATAAGCATTTAGTCATCTACATCACATCACCATAGTGCAAAACAAGAAGTAGAGACATATGGATGAACATGTACAATTTTAAACCATACTCTCCCAATAATAACCACCACAGCAAATCCTTCTATTTCCATGCTAGATCATCATGAAAAAATACAAGACCACCATACTCTCCCAAAAGAAGCCACCGTAGCAATGCTTCTTTGTGCCATGCTACATCAACATCAAACCAGGTATGAGAGCCATACTCTCTCAATATAAGCCACCACAACAATGTCTCTTGCTGCCACACCACATCATCATTGTACAAAATGTAGTGGCCATATTATCTCAATAGAAGGCACTGGAGCAATGCATCTTGATGCCTCATCACATCATCATTATACCAAGTACAATGACCATAATCCCCCAACAGAAGCTAGTTTTGTAAGGCCTCTTGTTGCCTCCTTACATTATCATTATGCAAGTCATGGAGCAACAACATTCTAATGGACATGTGGAATGTCTCATCAGAACAATACAAATAATCTCCCTTATGCCACATCATGTGAGATTTATGCTTTGTCCCAAACTCAAATACATACATGAACATGTGATATATCCCAAACATAAATACATGTAAAGACATGAGACATACCCCAAACAAAAGCAAATACATGGACATAAGATAAATCATGAGGTGTCTAAACTCTCTCATCAATAACCAGCGTATCCATGCCTCCTGCTGCTGCATGTCATCAGTGATATACATGGCATGGATCCTGAAAATGTGAGATGTTGGGGAGTATCCATAATCACCCAAAAGCAACAAGTGCAACTATGCTTCTTGTTTCCCGATATTATAGATTTGTAAGAATGTTAGCAACCTCCTACTCCTCATTTGGATCCATTCATCCCAATGTGGATGATGAATCATGCCAAGCTCAAACTTGGTATCCAACTAGTGTTGAATACCATGATCCTCCAACGGAATATCTTTTCACTCCATGAGATGTTGAAGTTCACCTCCATTGAAGTCTCTCTGTGAGATCCTCTCATCAATGGCCCGATAGAACCCATAAGGCTCCATACATGTTGTAGGTAGATTCTCCTCTTTGAGTTGTGAGGAGCTCATCAAGAAAAATTCATCTTCATAATGGAAAGTACTCTCCATCACAAGATGTATACCCTCTATCATATGTCCCTCCAGTGCTTCATGAGTGAAGCTACCTTCGGAATGCTGCAATAATAATGGGGCCCTCTCATCATCACTATTACTAGGTGACAGTGTTGTAGATCTGCATGGTGATACATGTGATGTCTCATGGCCACATACAATTATAAACTCAAATTATGGTACTCTATTGAATAGGATGGTGCTCCTCCCATATTATACAATTCCACACTTTAAAACAAAGTGTTGGGTGTAGCTCAACCATGACAAACTGGGATAGCTATACATATTCTCCTTGATCAAGCCGAGTCCTCTTTGCAGTGATAATTTGCTGCTCCAAATCAACAAGGTGCTCTAATCCTTGGTTATTCATTTTCCCTAATGGCATGGTCTCACAAATGTCAATATGAGTTACTAAAATAATATGAGATGAAAGTGTATGCAGACCTTCGATAATCTGAATTTAGGGAACCTCTTGCACATCTACAAGAGTTCCTACCACTGGTGCAATGGTCTCTCCAACGACTGGTACTGCTGATGGCTGCTCTTCTACTATACCAATGATGGTATCTACCTCCTCCTCATGCACCTCATGAATCATGCATGGGGCTCCAAATTTCAAGAGTTTAAGACCATCTTGCAAAGATGCAAGTGCTCTTCCTCCTGATGCAATTATTGTTGCAACTGATGGTGGTGGTAGAGGCTCCTCCTCCTGAGTGATAATGAGGACATATTTCTTGGGCTCTTCATGTACTATCTCCTCAATTAATGGATATGTCACTATGTGATATGTCTCCATTTTATTTCTACCATAATTCTTCTTCAGTCTCTGAATGAAATCTGCATAAGCAAACACTTTCATATGTGACAAATGATTGAACCACCAATCACATGCTTCACCCTCTAGGTGCAACACTGAAATCTCCACAGCCTCTCTTTCTGCTACATGATATTGTAGAAATAATGTAGCCAAATATTCCCTCCAAGCCCTCAATGTGTTTATGGAAGATCCATCAAATGTAGGCAAGAAGAATATATGCCTCTTTCTCCTATTGTTGTTGTGGGATCTCCTCTCTTCTTTGAGTTGCAAAAAATGTTGGAGAGATATATTCTCCCTCAGTGATCTAGAATGTGATTTGTACTCAGAAATATATTTAATTAGTTTCTCATGCCCCAAATCTCCTTCATATTCAAACCATTCACCTTCCTTCTCAAAGAAAGGGGATCTAGTAGAATGTGGTGGAGATCTATGCATTGTCGGTTTCTTCTGTTGTTGATAGGAAGTGATCAGACCTTCCTCATTAAATATTCTTGGACCCTTCCTTTGCATTTCTCTCTTCATTTATTTAACCTCATTGGAGAGATCTTGCATAGATCTAAAGGGAAGAGAGGAAAAAATGAAGTCCTCCTTCATGATAGATCTCTACTATCTGCTTCTTTTGTTGCAAAAGATGAAGTGCCCACAAGATGAGATAAAGATCATGCTCTGATACCACCATAATATCCCAAAAGGGGGAATGCAGTAATTCTAAAACAAAATAAATGAACTAAAAATAAGTAAACAAGTAATATAAATACACCATAAAAATGTACACAATAGCTGGGCCATTTTGTTAATATGGAGGTGGATAAGCAAGTACAACAGTGCTCAAAATATGAGACGCTCAAGCCAAAGAGATTGCCTAGAATGACTGTAAGGTCCTCCCACAAGAGGGACTACGTAACTGCTAGAAGGAAAACTATGTTGTCCCTACTGCAAAATGTTGGGGCAACAACTGCTGGAAAATGTAGAAATGTATATCTGGCAGTTCTAGAGCTACGATGATGCTAAAACTTTAGATCTGGGCTCTATGATGGATACCAAGATAACCCAGAAAGTATTTTCTGGATCTATCAATCTAAGAAAATCACCCTCTTAGGGCTCACACATATAGTTTTCGGGTATGCAGATCTGATTAAAATATGGCTACAAATAATATACAAATAGATCTATGCTTAAAGGGCTGATCCCTTCACTAGATGCTCAAGCTATCAACTCAAGATTTATCTCCTCCAACCTTCTCCACTGAATACAACTGTTGCTACATAGCTACTTGAAAAAAAATGCATTTTCAAGGGAAGAGGATCTCTAGCTAGCTGCTAAATAATGCAATGTAGCTCATAAATGATGGAAACAATGATAATAAATTGAAGGAATGGTCCCTCATAGGATTTCTAGTTGATATGCTGAAAACTTCCTTCCTCCTTCAGATATACAAGATTGGACGGTGAAATCCTTGAGGGGACTGATGCTACATGGAGTTATGAAACACTGGCTTGAATGCCAAATATAGATTAGCTTCTCCTAAAAGGCTGAACATGAAGCACAAGGTGAAAGGATGAATCCTCCACTGGTTTCCTAGATGAAATGCTAGAAACAACCACCACCTCTCAAACCCTTGAACAGGAATTGTGTTATTCCTTTAGTTGTATGTGAATATGAGTGTGGATGATAATGGCACCAATGGCGGATGATGAATAAATCTCAATATAACTATTATCACCCAAATATTCTCAAAACATTATTTTGTCAAACTCTGCTTTTGGTCATGATTTCAAGGAGGTCTAAAAGTCATTTTAAGTCTTGGTAAAGGGTAGGTCATATTTTTATAATTTTTAGAGGTCATAGGTCCACTCCATGATCAATAAACTTTGAAAGTTTACCTTTTTTTAGTCATGGTGTTAAATAGGTCTTGATTCATTTCATTCTTAATTGGGTAAGTGATAGGTTAAAGGTCTTAAGATGTCATTTTTCATTTCCAAATAAGGTTTTTAAGTCTCATTTCATGCTTAAAAATTCCCATCATCCATTTAGAAGTCATTCCATTAAGTTTAGGGTCAAATTTTTGCAATCATACAGGAATCCGCAATTTCATAGCATATCTAGTTCAAAAAAGGTGATTTGTGCTACGAAAACAGACTCTTTTCGTAGCGCACTATGAACCAAAAACTCTGTTTTTTCTGGTTTTAGTATTTAACTTCCAAGGGGGTTCTTGAGCAACTGAAAAATCATTTTTGAAAACTGAAGGAGGTTTTTCTTCCTAACATACTTAAATAGAAAACCCTCTTTCTGTTTCTTCACATTAATTATGAGGTGGGAGAAATTTATGACTCAACTTGCGTTACGAAACTGCTGAAAGTCATTGAGGGAAAAACTCTACTTTCTGGTTTTAGTAGTTCACTTCAAGATCAGTTTCTAGCCACAAGCAAAGGTATTTTGGAATTATGAAGGCGGTTTCTCTTCATAAAATCTATAGATACAATAAATTATCTCACTTTTCTCACAAGTGTTACCAGTTAGGAAATACAAGGCTTTCTTTGAAGCCATATTTTCCGAAATCAACATTTTCTAGTTTTACACAGGTTATTAAAAGACTGTTTCTAGGTAGTAGGAAAGGTATTTCAAAAAACCAAGAAAGGTTTTTGTTCAAGACATATTGGTCTCCAAAATATCCTTTTGTTCCTCAAAATACATTTTTGATGAGGAGATACAAGCTTTGTCTCAACACCTATTTTTCAGATAAAAACAGTGCAGAAAAATGGTCAAATCTATAAGTCAGTTTTTCATTAAGCTGAAGAAAAATGTTGATGAAGATCATGTTTTTGAGGATAAGTTATATGTTTTGAAATAATATCAGCCATTTTTAAGTATAAATACCCTCAAATTTAAAAAAAATCAAAGACTGTTTTGAAATACGCTTACACAACAATTTTGTAGCGCGCTATGAAACTGCCGAAGATGTCTTTTTGCAGTTTTTCATATGAATTTTGGAGAGTTTGAGATGGTTTTGGATAGCTAAAGCTTAGGGAGAACTTTGGAAGGTGTTAATTCAGTTTATAATAGCAAAATTACTTCGAAATTATGCATTTATGATGGCAAGAATGTCTCAAGAGTTAAAAGGACCCTATGCCTTGAAAATAAGAGATTGTTTCCTGTTTTGGTGGAGGACAGAAATATGGTTATGAAGAGTTAAAGCCTATAGTAAAAATTAAAAAATGTGTTGAATACACTTGGAAAATGATGTAATTTAATCTAGATAAGGTTGTTCTGAATAGAGTTTAAAGAGTTTTAGTCCTATTTGTAATAGGACTCTGTTTAGGTTTGCAACTGTCTTATGTAATAAATACCATGTTATATGGTTAGGATAGGTGTCATAGGTAAGAATTCGAGGTGTCTAGTGGAGGATAAGCTTATCCTATGTTTTAAGTCATCTATAAATTATCAAGAGGTTGAATTCTACAAGGGTTGAAGACTTTTTGGCAAAACTGCTGCTTTATGTAACAGACAGTGATCAGTAATGTAGAGGGGTTTTTCTTCTTGGTAGACTTGAGATTATTAGTGTACTTTAGTGAGTTTTATAGTTTATCTTTGATATGTTTAACTTCCATAGTATTGATTCTTATTACTCAGAATTCATGGAGGAACATGCTTTGACTTCCTTTATATGTTTATAAACTATGTCTTGTTCACTCCGTTTTTGTTTCACTGATGCACTCAAGAAACTCTAAAATGCCTTGACTTCCATGATAAGCTGATGTTGATGTTTTGTGGGAAAATAACTAGACTCCATTTCCCAATATATGTTTGTTGATAATTATCTCAAACATTCATATACTTTTATCCAACTTATTCCTAGAGTTAGCCATCTAATCCTTAACTCAAAATCTTAAACAAAGTGAGAGAGCCCTCTCAGGTTGAGGAGGCTAAGCCTCAACTAAAAGTATGGTTTGAAATAGTTACACTGAGGTAGCCTTACCAGCAGCCTATCGGGTCCTATTTTGGTGATAACAATAACCTTCCCAGAGTAGGCACTCAAAGTCCCCCATGGGTAAGGGTGGTCTTTCCGCTCGAAAACACCCTGTGCTAAACAACACTGCAAAATTAGCTAAACAACATAAGCGTGCATAGAAATGTCACATGAAAAATATAGATCTAAATATAATAATAAAAATCATGCCTTCTATTGTGCCTTCATCTTGATTATATAGATTGTGAGCCTTCCATAGCCCTGGCCCACCTCATAACTGTGTTGTACATGTGGCCAATAGCCTCCATGAAGACTACATTGTCTCTCCATGATCTCCATCATGTCTTCATTTAATTACCACTTTCTCCATCATGTGTGCATTAGATGCACCACTTCCTCCACTATCTCATCATAAGTTCTTTATTATATTACTTTAAATGCACCATGATATCAATTGATCTCCTCCAAGAGCCTCATGATTTTACATTAATGATCCATGATCTCCACTCTTCCTTCTTTTAAGAAGCTACTCCACTACTCCATAATGTAGATCTACATCTAATTTATCCACATTCACACATCAAAAAGTGAATTTTATTCATCTATGGGTTTTATGGGTCCCTCCACCCTCTTATTTACTTAATTAATTAAGAAAATTAAGAACTCTAATATTCCAATTATCTTATGAAAAATTGGGAATATTACAAAAGTTTGGGTGCACTCTCGCTACTTCACTTACCCCTTAATTTACATGGTTTTCAATACATACATGTAATTTTAGAGCTGGGAATTGGAAAGAATCAGTGAAGAATGTGTCTATCAGGGTCGCATTATCATACCTTCAGACCAATGGTTTTAATCTATGAATTCCTTTTTCAAGGTCTGGTTTGATCACTTAAATGATCATCTTCATCATATTTATTCTCCTACAATATACTAGTAGTGTTGTTGGTCTATTATTCTGAGCTCCTACTGCTGAAGTCGGGCTAACCGTTATTGTAGATTTTTTTTCTTGCAATTCAGAATTCTCTGGCACTTTGATGTTTCCCTCCTCCATGAATATTAAGTAGGAATGTTGGCACAGAGGGTGTTGATATGATGACATAACTAATTAATTTTCCCCGACTCTCCATGTGGCTATAATCATGTGATTGGTTAGTTGGGTGAGGTGGACTCTGACACTGCTGACAGTTGCTTCGACAGTTGGGAGGACGTGATGGCTAATAATTACTACTTAAGGTGGAAACTTTTTACGGCATGGTGTTACTAATTATAGAAATTATTTTTCAAATTTTGGCTAATCCTACAAACTAACAACTATATGATGGCTCATTATGACTGAATGATGGTTGACACGCTTTTTCGTATAGTCACTATAACCCCCCCCCCCCCCCGCACCACAATTGGTTGTGGTATGGTCCCTATACCGCATCAGGGTTATGATTGACCTTGCGTAACATGTGATTTATGTTATCAAGGCTCTTACTCATCGGCGAGAATTAACTTATTTTGTGAACTAAATATAACCTACCCTACGACTCATATCGATTGCGAGAGAGTTATTGACACTAACCTACTGAATCCTCTCGGGTGCGAGAGTTATTGGAAAAAAAATTGTTTCTTACTCATGGTAGGGCTTTAGGCATGCGTCGTTAACCCATCTTGGTAGTATCTCTCCATCCAATTACGTTGGTTTGACTGCTCCTGAGTTACGAATCTCTACAAAGTAGTACGGTCCCATCCAATGCATTTGGAGTTTTCCTGGGAATTTTCGGAACTTACTGTTGTAGACCATTACTTTTCCGCTAATCTTAAATGTTTTTCATTTGATGTGGTGGTCATGCTAGGCCTTCTGTCTTTGCTTCTGTACTGATTGATAAATCTTCTAGCAATCTTGCTTCTTCCAGTTCCTCTAATTCATGAAGACATGTAGAGATGGATTCTTCTTCCGTCATTTGTGTTGTTGTAGCAATTAAGAGACTTGGGAAAATAAAATCAGTTGGTACCACTGCTTCCTTCCCGTACAGAAACTGAAACGGTGTCTGGTTATGTAATATTTTTATGGTAGTCCTGTATGCCCATAATGTGGCTGGTATTCTTCCTTCCCAATCATCGCAGTTAGCATTGCATCTCTTTCTTAACCCTTTCTCCAAGATTTTGTTGAAGGCTTCAATAGTTTCGTTCGCCTGTGGGTGATGCGAACTGCTCTTGTGGTGTTGTATCATGAAATTTTCTAGTATTGATTTGACTATAGCATTAATAAAATGTGTGCCTTGATCACTTGTTAGGTTCCTCATATAACCAAATATGCTAATGATGTTTTCAAAGATAAATCTGGTTTTGGTATTTGATGTACATTCCTTCACTGGTGCCACCTCTACCCACCTAGTTAGGTACTCATTTGCGGTGATTATGTATCTTTCCTGTGAGTATCACGCAACCGAAATAATGGGCCCTAAAAAGTTGACAACCTAATTTTCAAATGCTTGCATTGTCCTTACAGGCTGTATGGGTAGCTCATGGAGGTGTGAAGGTTTCCCTGTTCTTTGACATACATCTCATTTCTTCACATACTCTTTTTTGTCAATGTTCATTGTTGGCCACCATAATCCAGCCTACAATATCTTTCTTGTGGTAGGTTTTGCACCCACATGGCCTCTCGCAACTCCATTGTGACATTTGCACAAGATGTCTACTCGTTTGTGATCCAGATCCATTTTGTAAAGTTGGCCCGCTATGAGTTGTTAATCAATTGCTTTGACAATTAAATTCCATCTTTGAGTTGTTTTGTATTCTTTCGGGCATTTTCTTGTAGTTAGGTATATGGATATTTGCTCTAGATAATCAGGGATGGATTCTACCTAGAAAATATATCCATCTGGTAGTTGACCATCAAGTGGTCCTCCATTTTCTCCATTTTCCAATCTTGACAGATGGTTAGGACCAACATTTATTTTCCCTAGATTTACTATGACTTTGAAAGTAAATTCTTGAAATAGTACAAATCCACGTACATATTATGCCCTCTAAAATAGGTTTATTTACTAAATATTTTAATGCATAGTGATCTGTAAAGAACTTAAAAGTACCTCCAAGCAAGTAGCAGCGAAATTTATACAGAGAATAGACCATCACAAGAGCTTCCCTCACCATTTTTGTGTAGTTCTTTTCTGTCGTCGATAGATTTCTGATTTCAAAATACAACAGGTGGTTTATGTTGGTTTCTCCTGGCTCTGTAAGCACGACTCCCAAAGCAACAATTGAGGCATCGATGTGTATGTTAGCACTCTGCTAGATCTCTAAGGTTGAAGAAGAAATCCCAACAGAGGTAACCAGAGACCAATCTTTTGGCTTGGTATCTAGCTCTACCAAACTAGAGAGGGCTCTCTCCACAAGGTTATAGCCAAGAGGGATGGATAAATCATGGTTTTAGGCTAGGTATGAGTTCAGGGGTTTTGATTTTATTTGATTGGGTTGTTGGATGAGGATATTAGGTCAAAGAGGCTAGGTCAGGGAAAATAATATTAGGGTTACATTCCATTCAATTGGGTAAGGTAGGTAGGAAGGCTAGAACATTAGGGTTCTTGGTATGGAATGATTCAGACATGTGAGGATCTAGGAAGAGCATGAAAGATGAATTCTTCCTAAACTAAAAGAAATATGAACAAGCTATGAAAACTTTCCCAAAACAGAGAACGTGAGATGAATTTTGTTTCTCTAACTTGAAAGTGATCATACAATATATATGAAATGGAAAATGGACCAGCAATACATTCATACAAATGAAACAAGAGAGGAAACAATTCTATACAACCATACCACAGGTATCCCAAAGAAATAGTTACAAAATTTTTATTAAGCTACTACCAAAATGATTACAATAGAGTCTCTGATCAATATGCCAACAGTCAACTGATTCCCAACCTATGAAATTACTAAAAAATTACATGATATAGGCTTCAAACAAATTCCTCACAGCCTCAGGAGTCGAATCCATTAGAGGAGGAGTAGTTCCACCAAAAACTGAGCTGAATACCTAGAGTATAGGGTGGTCAAACTGACTCATCCCTCACTTTTTGCAAACAGATTCATTACTTCATCATGTGTTATCATCTAATATATTTACCCTAGGTAACAGTGAAAACATGAAAATAACATTAACATCATCAATTACATAAGTAAAATATTGATTTCTCAAGATGAAAATAAAATTTGTAGAAAAAACAAAGAAAAATCAGAAAATGTCAGGTGCGCCCTTAAAATGCCAGGTCCACCCTCCCAGTGCCAGGTGCGCCCTCCAACTTGCAGCTGAGTTTTGGATAGGCTCGTGATATCCAAATTGAGCTTAGAATAGCTCATTGAAAATTGTATCCTATCTAATTTCCATATCTAAGCTCTGTGTGTAGAATGGACTTGATCTCATCCCTCAAAACTGCATTCTCATGAGACAACTCAATGTGAAGTGCCAAGGTGAAAAAGGAGGCATAATTGTGATTCTTAGGGTGATAATTCACTTTTTCACCTGCCAGTTGTCCAAAAAAAGCTTAGAAAAGTTTTTTTTCTTATATGTATTCATCATTATGAATATAATGGTGGTCACCTTTTGGCCAAAAAATGCCTCAAACAAAAGCAAAACACCTAGGGCACTGTGCACCTAGCTTTCCGGCTGTCACAAAACTGTCTTGGAATGCACAAATTTTCCAAAATTTGCAAAAATTCCCAAAACCTATAAAAATTTGTTGAATGATGAATGATGATGAATTTTATGCATGGAGTGAAGCTTTATAAAGAATATAAAGCATCCCTTCCTCTTTTTGCATGGTTAGGGTTTAAATTTTTGCAGTTTCCCTCTTAAGTTTTGACCTTGCAATCCGGTTTCTTTTGGCATAATGTTTTTCCATACTTCTCTAAATATCATTGTCTTTCCTTGCCTTTTCCAAGAGATTCTCAAGATGTTGGTTGGCCCCATCAATCCAATGCTCCTGGTCTTCATTGATCATGATGGAAAGACGTTCATTCAATATCAATTGATTTGCAAGTTCAACTTCTCTTTTCTTCTCTAGTTCTAGAGCTCTTTTCAGCCCTCTAGTCCTAGGCCTTTGTCTTGGTACTTGTTCTTCTGTTTCATCTATCACACCATAAGTTTCTAGTGTTTCTTCAAGCAATTCTTTAGATTTTTCTACCTCTCTTTGAGCTTTGATTAATTTCACTTCATTAATGAGATGCTTGGTCTTTAGCTATTGGTTCTCCTGCTCAATAAAGGTAATGATAAATTAATTGTTGGGAAAAATAATGAAAGCATGGGGGGTGAATCAGTATTTAGAGTTCATATCTATAAATTTAACCTTTTCTTTTGCAGAATTCCATACGCCGCTTTTATGAACCAAACTTGCATATACACGTGGATATGCTGAAAGCAACTAGCGTATACTGATATAAATTTCTAGTTTTAGAAAACTTCTCAGAAACAGTCTTTAAATCAGATTTACTAGTTATGCATCAGGTTATATTATTAGTAAATATGTGTAGTAATAGAAATATAACTCATCACACAAGTGGAACACACATGAACACCGATATTTAAGGTGGAAACCCAATTCGAGAGAAAACAACCACTGATGTCGTCTCTGTCTTCAATATTTATTATATAGAAAACTGCTTACAATATTTTACTGATGCAAACTCATATCATTACGTAGGCTTCTACCTGTAGAAGGCTACAACCTTCACTCATTTTCCAGCTGCTACTGGAAGGGAGCTCCAACCCCCTTTCTTCTCGTTTACCAGCCACTCCTGGAAGGGAGCTACAACCCCCTGAACATAACACCAGCTTCTACTGGCAGGAAGCTTCTACTTCCATACTGAAGGCTTCAACCCTCAAAACCACTGTAGAACATGTTTCATCAATTTTCATACTGGATCAAACAACATCAAGACAACCCTTTATCAACAATCATAAACTTTGCCCAATACTTCAATCAGTGAAAAACACTGTAACCAGAACTTCAGAAATAACCTAGACTTCATAATAGATATGCAGATACAAACTCAACCCTGAAAAATCATTAATTAAAATAGCATACGCTTCTTTGCTTCATTGAATCTGCGTACATACACGCTTTCCTGCACACCAACCCATGTATACTTCTGTGTATATATTCTTTAGAAAATCCTAACTTCTATATGCGCTTTTCATGAAGCAAACCCATGTATATATGCACTTTTACTGAGACCAACTAGCATATAGATCTGTAAAAGTGAATTTTGTAGAACATACCAGATCTATAAAACTTACCCATATTTCTTCCTTTTCTTCAGCAAACTTGCACCAGTTCTTTATCATTTCTTCAGTAGATCATAATAGAGCTTCATCATATTTAGATCTAGGGATCTTGAACCATCATTATATCCATGGATGCATCATAGATTCAGATCTATCAATTAAAAATAGAGTTCATCCATGCAGATATTCCTTAGAGAAATTTATCCATTAACAACCCTTACTCATGCACACTTTGCACTATGATATTCTTCTCCTTATATAGATTTATCTTTGACCAATACCATGAGTCTAAACCACTCAACTGCTGATGGTAATATTGGACTGAATCAACTAGATAATACACCACTCAATACTGTCGGCCAATACCATGGTAAAGCCCCCTAGTATTATAATTTTGGAGCACAAACAAGCATACACGACTTGGGATGTACTTCTCCACGTGCATACGTGACTTGGAATTTACGAACCCGTGTATACATTGTGACATATTAAAAATAATCAATCTGCTGCATAAAAATTTTGAGAGACTGCTGAGATTCTTCATATAGATAGTTCTTTGTCCTTTGCTAGAGAGTTGCCATCAAGGACAATCAATTTAATATACAAGAAACATATTGCCAAAAATCTCCCCCTTTGGACTTGATGGCAACCATAATCATTAAAACATTAGGCATCTGTATTCAACCATCCTTAGAATTCTACCCCTTTGACATCAAGGGCAAAGGGCAGATCAACATCCTTTGTACAGAAATTACCATGCTCCCCCTGAGTTCATGCTTGAATATTCAGACAGATTTTTCAATGAAGTACATGAATTTTCAACCAAGTATACCTTTCCTATCACCAATTACTCAAAATTACATTAATGATACAACTAAGTGGATTTACATATGTGACTCAACTACCCAACCAAGTAGGTGTACAAAATTTGACTGAACTACCCAACCAAGTGGGTTTACAAATTGGAACAAGTCCTTACATGACTAAATATAACAATTTACATCATAGATCTCAATATGACCTTTTCATCAATTGAATTTTTATAAACAACACCACTGAATCTCAATCATGAGATCAGACCACAACAAACACTTAGAATTCCAACAATGCATCCTTTCCCACAGGACAAGTGCTCCCCCTTAGCTTGTGCACCCAGAACACTTTCAACAACAAATCATCAAGGCATCTTCATCAAAAAAAATATTAGAAATGTGAGAACTGGAACATCACCTGAGATACCCAACAACACCACCACTGTTCTAAAAATGCTGACCTAGAAAATTGTGCCAGAAAAAAGCCATACGTTGTTTTATGTATATAAACTCGTGTATATACGTGACTATCATTTATGAAATCTGCGTATCCAATTTAATATTCTAAATTTAAGCAGATCTGATCTTCTGAGCGGCAGAGACAACTCCTAGCTTTTGTCTGAGATATTTGAATGCTTCCCTGGGAAGAGGTTTAGTAAATATATCAAGAACTTGTTCTTTGGAGGGAACATACTTCAATTTCACCTTTTGTTCAAGCACTTATTCACATAAGAAGTGATACTTGATAGGAATGTGCTTGGTATTGGAATGCATAAGAGGATTCTTTGAGATACTAATGGCACTTGTATTATCACACATAATGGATAAGGGAGGTGAACGTTTGATTTGAATGTCTTGTAAAGTCTGCATCATCCAAAGAAGTTGCGTGCAACATGATGTGGTAGCCACATATTCTTCTTCTGCAGTAGATAAGGCAATAGATCTTTCCTTCTTTCTGAACCAAGATACTAATCAGGGCCCCATATATAATGGACCACCACTAGTGCTCTTCTGGTCATCAACATTTCCATCCCAATTTGCATCTGTGTCAGCATGAAGAGTGAGATCAGCATTCTTTGGATACCATAGTCCAAAGTCTTGAGTTCCTTGTAGATATTTGAATATTATTTTTATAGCCTGAAGGTGAGACTCTTTTGGATTAGCTTGGAATCGTCCAACAATCCCAACTGCATGCATAATGTCCAGTCTTGTCTCGGTGAGATAAAGTAGACTTCCAATCATGGATCTGTATTTTGGTTGATTCACTGTGGAAGAATCATCATGAGAACTGAGGTTACACCCTGTTATCATTGGTGTACTTACAGGTTTAAAATCTTCCATCCAATACTTCTTCAGAATTTTCTTAATATATTTTTCTTGTGATAAGAATATGCCATATTTTGCTTGTTGCACTTGTAAGCCAAGAAAGAATGTTAGTTCCCCAAGTAAGGACATTTCAAATTCTTGTTGCATAACAGAAGAAAATTTCTGACTAATGGACTCTTCATTACTTCCAAAAATGATGCCATCAACATATACAACCACAATCAATAGTTTATCATTTTCAGTTTTTGTGTATAAATTGATATCAGCAGATCCCTTTAAAAATCCTTGATGAAGATATTTGTCAAGACGATAATACCATGCCCTTGGAGCTTCTTTGAGACCATATAAAGCCTTTTTAAGTTTACAAACAATTTTTTCATCATTTCCCAAAATGAATCCTTCTAGTTGTTCTATATAAACTTCTTCTTCTAGATCACCATTGAGGAAAGCAAATTTAAGATCCATTTGATAAACTTTTATTTGTTGAAAACTTGAGAAAGCAAGAAACATTCTGATGGCTTCAAGTCTAGATATAGGAGCAAATGTTTCTTCAAATTCTATACCTTCTTATTGAGCATACCCTTTACAAACAAGTCTACCCTTGTTTCTAATAACATCTACATTTTCATTTAACTTGTTATTGAATATCCATTTTGTTCCAATAACATTTTTATCATGAGGTCTTGGAACTAGTTACCAAGTATGATTCTTTTCAATTTGATCAATTTCTTCATTCATGGCTTGAATCCAACATTCATATTTGCTAGCTTGATTTACATTCTGTGGTTCAATGGTGGATAAGAATACTAGATAGCTAGTAGACCCTACAAGAGTTCTTCTTGTTTGGAAACCTGATCCCTTTCCTCCCAAAATTTGAGATTCTGGATGATTCTCTTGAACATACTTGGATGGAGCCTTTTCAGATAAATCTTCTTCTACTGTTTCTTTGGGTTCACCTTCTATATTATCTCTATTAGATGCAGGAAGATATCCATCATCATCATCTTCATTTGTTGTTTGTATTTCCCCTTTTGGAGCTGAGAGAGATTCATCAATTACAACGTCAATGCATTCAACAATCTTTCGAAGTATTTTATTGTAGCATTTATATTCTTTACTTCTAGAAGAGTAACCAAGAAATATTATTTCATCTGCTCTAGATTCAAACTTGCCAAGTTTTTCATCATTGTTCTTGATAAAACATTTGCTTCCAAAAACTTTAAAATGTTTTACAATGGGAATATTACCATACCAGAGCTCATATGGAGTTTTATCAATGTTTACATGAACATGTGCTTTGTTAAGAATATTTACCACAATATGTGCTGCTTCTCCCCAAAATGTGTCAGGTGTTCTTGGATCATCAAGCATAGCCCAAGCCATCTGTTGAACTGTTCTATTCATTCTTTCTACTGCACCATTTTGTTGTGGGGTACCAGCTACAGAAAACTGTCTTTTTATGCCATGTTGTTCACAAAAATCAAAGAATTCATCTAATATATATTCACCTCATCGATCAAATCTAAGACAATTTATTTTTAGATCTAATTCATTTTCAACCAGTGCTTTGAAGATCTAAAAATTTTCAAATTCTTCATCTTTGTGTTTTAGCAACCCAATCCAACACATTCCAGAGAAATCATCAATAAACAGAATATAGTATTGTTCTCCATGGGATGACATTTTTCTCGCAGGTCCACATATATCAGTATGAATGAGTTCAAGAGGCTTACTTGCTGATCCTTATTTAGCATTAAATTGCACTCTGGTTTGCTTACCGAATTGGCAAGATTTGCATATGGTACTCTCAGGTAGAGTAATATTGGGAAGATCACGAACAACTTTCAGTTTGCTAGATTTGTTGATTTGAGAGAAAATTAAATGCCCCAATCTTCTATTCCATAACCAATTTTCTGAAGATTTACCCAAGTAACATTGTTCTTTATAGCTTTTTAATACATACAAATTTCTTGGTGTTCTATTTCCTTTTATAATTGTTTTTCCTGTATCAAGATCACGTACCAAACATTCTTTTGAGCTAAAGACAACTTCAGTTCCTTGATCACACATTTGACTTACACTTAACAGGTTATGCTTTAATCCATTCACATACATAACATTGTTAGCTTTCACCTTTTCCTTTAGAAAAACAAAACCTTTTCCCTTAATGACAGAAGGAGTATCATTTCCAAAAGTAACATTCTTTTCTCTTTCTAGACCATTTTATGCAAGAAGTTTATTTCTGTCATCTGTCATGTGTTTTCAGCATCCACTAGCAATGTACAATTGATTTTCTTCTCCTTCTACAAATAAATCTATGCCACAGTTCTCAACCTGTAAATCCTTCTTTCTCCACACTTTGGAAGTTCAAGGTATATGCTCTTTTGGCTGAAGTTTGCTCCTGCATTCATATTCTTCATGACCAAAGTTATTGCAATAAGCACATTCAATTTCATTTTGAAGAGGAGAAAAGTTGTTATATGTATTATTCTTTATTCCAGTATCAATTCTTTTCTTTCTTTCTTCTCTAGTCATGATGGTTTTGTATGCAACACATTGAACAACTTTATGACCAAAATTATGACATGAGAAACATTGTCCATTGAAGAAGAAATTTTTGCGATCATGGAACCTTCTATTTGTGTTTACTTGTTGGTTGGTATTTCTCTGAAAGGTATTCTTGTTAGTGTTCTTTGTATTGAGGTGGTCATGCTTTACCTGTGGAGTTTCTTTGTTTCCTTGCTGAGTGGCAGAATTTTGTAGGCTGGCTGTAACTGCTTTTAGATAGTTTGGTGCTGAAGACTGAGAAGATTCTACGACATATCCAAGACCTGTCTTTATAAGAGGAGAATGTTGTAGCTTGATAATTTCATTTAAGGTTTCAGATCCTTTAGCAAATCTAAGATTCAAAGTCTTTAATTTCTCAATTTCTTTTCTTAGACTTAATATTTCACATTCTAATTTCTCATTGTGTTTCTCCTTTTCTTCAAGCTGATTTTTTAGAGTTTCTATGAATAATTTGTTTTCTTCCAAACATATTTTGAGTTGATTGATTTCTTCAAGAAAATCATTATCTTCTAGAGCATCCATAAAAGTATCCTTTTCTTCCCTAGACTCTTTTTCAAATGCCATGAGAAGTCTAAGATCTTGATCAAATTCTTCCTCACTGTCTGATAACCCATCATTATCTTCATGAGTATAATAAATTTTTCTAGTGCTAAACCGATTCTTATTTATTCTTGCTGCTTCCTTTCCTTTTTCATGTGTTTCTTTATAAGGACACTTAGCAGCAAAATGACCAACGCTTCCACAAGCAAAACATTTGAGGGGAGGCTTACCTCTGAAACATACCCTGATCCTTCTATTTCTTGTACTTCTTTTCCTTTTGTAGAAGCTCTAAAGTCGACTTATTTGACTTTAGATGATCCTCATTTTCTCATTTCACATGCAATTAGAATGCCATGAAGTTGAACAATAGTAAGACTTTGAAGATCCTGCTTCTCTTCAATATCAGACACTTTTGACTCAAATTTTGAAGTTAGAGATCTTAAAACTTTTTCAACTAGAGTAGTGTCAGTTATAGTTTCACCCAAATTTCTCATACAATTTACAATATCATCTAGACGTAAAAATAAACTGGAAATGCTCTCCTCATTATGCATCCTTATATTTTCATATTGAATTCTAAGAGTTTGGAGTTTAGCACTTTTTACCTTTGTATCGCCTTCATAGCTTAGAATGATTTTGTCCCATATTTTCTTTGCTGTATTCAACTGCATGACCTTGAAAAATTCTGATTCCGTTAGACTCCCCAATAGTGCATTGACCACTTTTGCATTTGTTTCATAGTTCTTTCTTGCCGTTGCATATGTTGGACATGAGGCTGGATATTGATAACCTCCTTCAACAATATCCCATACATCTGCTCCAAGAGACTGAAGATAGGATCTTGTTCATGTTTTCTAGAAGATTAAATTATTTCCATTGAAGAGTGGAGGCCTGATAGATGATGTCCCATATTGATTGCTCATCTTGGCTGATCTTCCTTATAGCGGCTAAGCTTCTTCAAAAGGACCTGCTCTGATACAAATTGTTGGGAAAAATACTGAGAGGGGGGAGGGGGGGGGGGGGGTGAATCAGTATTTAGAGCTCATATTTATAAATTTAACCTTTTCTTTTACAGAATTCCATACATGGATTTTATGAACCGAACTCGCGTATACATGTGGATATGTTGAAAGCAACTAGCATATATTGATATAAATTTCTAATTTTAGAAAACTTCTCAGAAACAATCTTTAAATCATATTTACTAGTTATGCATCAGGTTAGATTATTACTAAATATGTGCATTAACAAAAGTATAACTCATCACACAAGTGGAACACACATGAACACCGACATTTAAGGTGGAAACCCAATTCGGGAGAAAATCACCACTGTTGTCGTCTCTGTCTTCAATATTTATTATATAGAAAATTGTTTACAACATTGTACTGATGTAGACTCATATCAGTACACAGGCTTCTACCTGCAGAAGGCTGCAACCTTCACTCGTTTTCCAGCTGCTACTAGAAGGGAGCTCCAACTCCCTTTCTTCTCGTTTACCAGCCACTCCTGGAAGGGAGCTACAACCCCCTGAACATAACACCAGTTTCTACTGGTAGGAAGCTTCTACTTTCATACTAAAGGCTTCAACCCTCAGAACCACCACAGACCACGTTTCATCAATTTTCATACTAGATCGAACAACATCAAGACAACCCTTTATCAATAATCATAAACTTTTCCCAATACTTCAATCAGTGAAAAACACTGTAACCAGAACTTTAGAAATAACCAAGAATTCATAATAGATATGCAGATACAAACTCAACCCTGAATAGTCATTAATTAAAATAGCATACGCTTCTTTGCTTCATTGAATCCACGTACATACACGCTTTCCTGCACACCAACCCACGTATACTTCTGTGTATATATTATTTAGAAAACCCTAACTCCCATATGTGCTTTTCATGAAGCGAACCCGTGTATATACGCGCTTTTACTGAGACCAACCAACATATAGATCTGTAAAAGTGAATTTTGTAGAACATACCAGATCTATAAAACTTACCCAGATTTCTTCCTTTTCTTCAACAAACTTGCACCAGTTCTTTATCATTTCTTCAGTAGATCATACTAGAGCTTGATCATCTTCAGCTCTAGGGATCTTGAGCCATCATTATATCC
This sequence comes from Pinus albicaulis, assembly GCA_034641835.2. NCBI lineage: Eukaryota > Viridiplantae > Streptophyta > Pinopsida > Pinales > Pinaceae > Pinus > Pinus albicaulis. Next base: position 1,503,293,781 of record CM076570.1, on the reverse strand, counting down.
ATGGGTGCATCATAGATTCAGATCTATCAATTAAAAACAGAGTTCATCCATGCAGATATTCCTTAGAGAAATTTATCCATTAACAACCCTTACTCATGCAAACTTTGCACTATGATCTTCTTCTCCTTATATGGATTTAGCTTTTAATAATACCATGAGTCAAAACCACTCAACTGCTAATGGTAATCCTGGACGGAATCAACTAGATAATACAATGCCCAATACTGTGGGCCAATACCATGGTAAAGCCCCCTAGTATTATAATTTTAGAGCACAAATAGGCATATGCGACTTGGGACGTACTTCTCCACTTGCATACGCGACTTGGAATTTACAAACCTGCGTATACAATGTGACATATTAAAAATAATCAATCTGCTGCATAAAACTTCTGAGAGACTGCTGAGATTCTTCATATAGATAGTTTCTTCGTCCTTTGCCAGAGAGTTGCCATCAAGAAAAATCAATTTAATATACAAGAAACATATTTCCAACAATCTCCCCCTTTGGAATTAATGGCAACCATAATCATTAAAAAATTAGGCATCTGTATTCAACCATCCTTAGAATTCTCCCCCTTTGACATCAAGGGCAAAGGGCAGATCAACGTCCTTTGTACAGAAATTAACATGCCCCCCCTAAGTTCATGCTTGAATATTCAGACATATTTTTTAATGAAGTACATGGATTTTAAACCAAGTATACCTTTCCTATCACCAATTACTCATACTTGCATCAATGATCCAACTAAGTGGATTTACATATGTGACTCAACTACCCAACCAAGTAGGTGTACGAAATTTGAATGAACTACCCAACCAAGTGGGTTTACAAATTGGAACAAGTCTTTACATGACTGAATATAACAATTTACATCATAGATCTCAATATGACCTTTTCATCAATTGACTTTTTATAAACAACACCACTGAATCTCAATCATGAGATCAGACCACAACAAACACTTAGAATGCCAACAATGCATCCTTTCCCACAAGACAAGTGATCCCCCTTAGCTTGTGCACCCTAAACACTTTCAACAGAAAATCATCAAGGCATCTTCATAAAAAAAATATTAGAAATGTGAGAACTGGAACATCACCAGAGATACCCAACAACACCACCACTGTTCTGAAAATGTTGACCCAGAAAATTGTGCCAGCAAAAACCCATATGTGGTTTTATGTATATAAACTCACGTATATACGTCACTGTACTTTATGTAATCAACGTATCCAATTTAATATTCTGAATTTAAACAGATCTGATCTTTTGAGCAGCAGAGACAACTCCCAACTTTTGTCTAAGATATTCGAATGCTTCCCTAGGAAGAGGTTTAGTAAATATATCAGCAACTTGTTCTTTGGAGGGAAGATACTCCAATTTCACCTTTTTTTCAAGCACTTGTTCACATAAGAAGTGATACTTGATAGGAATGTGCTTGGTCTTGGAATGCATAATAGGATCCTTTGAAATACTGATGGCACTTGTATTATCACACATAATGGATATGGGAGGTGAAAATTTGATTTGAATGTCTTGTAAAGTCTGCATCATCCAAAGAAGTTGTGTTCAACATGATGCGGCAGCCACATATTCTGCTTTTGCTATAGATAAGGCAATAGATATTTTCTTCTTGCTAAACCAAGATACTAATCAGGGCCCCATATAGAATGCACCACCACTAGTGCTCTTCTGGTCATCAACATTTCTAGCCCAATCTGCATCTGTGTAAGCATGAAGAGTGAGATCAACATTCTTTGGATACCATAGTCCAAAGTCTTGAGTTCCTTGTAGATATTTGAATATTCTTTTTACAGCCTGAAGGTGAGACTCTTTTGGATTAGCTTGGAATCATCCAACAATCCCAATTGCATGCATAATGTTTGGTCTTGTCCCATGAGATAAAGTAGACTTCCAATCATGGATCTGTATTCTGGTTGATTCACCATGGAATAATCATCATGAGAACTGAGGTTACACATAGTTATCATTGGTGTACTTATAGGTTTACAATCTTCCATCCCATACTTCTTCAGAATTTGCTTAATATATTTTTCTTGTGATAAGAATATGCCATTTGTTGCTTGTTGCACTTGTAAGCCAAGAAATAATGTTAGTTCCCCAAGTAAAGACATTTCAAATTCTTGTTGCATAACAGAAGAAAATTTCTGACTCATGGACTCTTCATTACTTCCAAAAATGATGTCATCAACATATACAACCACAATCAATAATTTATCATTTTCAGTTTTTGTGTATAAGTTGCTATCAGTAGATCCCTTTAAAAATCCTTGTTGATGAAGATATTTATCAAGACGATAATACCATGCCCTTGGAGCTTGTTTGAGACCATATAAAGCCTTTTTAAGTTTACAAACAAGTTTTTCATCATTTTCCAAAATGAATCCTTTTGGTTGTTCTCTATAAAATTCTTCTTCTAGATCACCATTGAGGAAAGCAGATTTAAGATCCATTTGATAAACCTTGATTTGTTGAGAAATTGAGAAAGAAAGAAACTTTCTGATGGCTCCAAGTCTAGCTACAGGAGAAAATGTTTCTTCAAAGTCTATAACTTCTTGTTGAGCATACCCTTTACAAAAAAGTCTAGCCTTCTTTCTAATAACATCTCCATTTTCATTTAACTTGTTTTTGAATATCCATTTTTTTCCAATAAATTTTTTATCATGAGATATTGGAAATATTTCCTAAGTATGATTCTTTTCAATTTGATCAAGTTCTTCATTCATTTCTTGAATCCAACATTCATCTTTGCTAGCTTGATTGACATTTTGTGGTTCAATGGTGGATAAGAATGCTAGATAGCTAGTAGACCCTACAAGAGTTCTTCTTGTTTGGACACCTAATCCCTTTTCTCCCAAAATTTGAGATTCTAGATGATTCTTTTCAACATACCTGGATGGAGCCTCTTCAGATATATCTTCTTCTACTGCTTCATTGGGTTAACCTTCTATATTATCTCCATTAGATTCAGGAAGATATACATCATCATCATCTTTGTTTGTTGTTTGTATTTCCCCTTTTGGAGCTGAGAGAGATTCATCAATTACAACGTCAATTCATTCAAAAATATTCTGAAGTCTTTTATTGTAGCATTTATATGCTTCACTTCTAGAAGAGTAACCAGGAAATATTCCTTCATCTTCTCTAGGTTCAAACTTGCCAAGTTTTTCATCATTGTTCTTGATAAAACATTTTCTTCCAAAAACTTTAAAATGTTTTACAGTGGGAAGATTACCATACCAGAGCTCATATGGAGTTTTATCACCGTTTACACGAACATGTGCTTTGTTAAGAATATTTACCACAGTATGTGCTGCTTCTCCCCAAAATGTGTTAGGTGTTCCTGGATCATCAAGCATAGACCGAGTCATCCGTTGAACTGTTATATTCATTCTTTCTGCTACACCATTTTGTTGTGGGGTACTAGCTACATAAAACTGTCTTTTTATGCCATGTTGTTCACAAAAATAAAAGAATTCATATGATATATATTCACCTCCTCGATCAGATCTAAGACACTTGGTTTTTAGATCTAATTCATTTTCAACCAGTGCTTTGAAGATATGAAATTTTTCGAATGCTTCATCTTTGTGTTTTATCAACCCAATCAAACACATTCTAGAGAAATTATCAATAAACAGAATATAGTATTATTCTACATGGGGGACCTTTTTCTCATAGGTCCACATATATCAGTATGAATGAGTTCAAGAGGCTTACTTGTTGATCCTTCTTTGGCATTAAATTTCACTCTAGTTTGCTTACCGAATTGACAAGATTTTCATATGGTACTCTCAGGGAGAGTAATATTGGGAAGATCACGAACAACTTTGAGTCTACTGGATTTGTTGATTTGAGAGAAACTTAAATGCCCCAATATTCTATGCCATAACCAATTTTCTGAATATTTACCCAAGTAACATTGTTCTTTACAGCTTTTTAATACATACAAATTTCTTGGTGTTCTATTTCCTTTTATAATTGTTTTTCTTGTATCAAGATCACGTACCACACATTCTTTTGAGCTAAAGACAACTTCAATTACTTGATCACACATTTGACTTACACTTAACAGGTTATGCTTTAATACATCCTAATACATAACATTGTTAGCTTTCACCTTTTCCTTTAGAAAAAAAAGAACCTTTTCCCTTAATTACAACAGGAGTATCATTTACAAAAGTAACATTCTTTTCTCTTTCTAGAACATTGTATGCAAGAAGTTTATTTCTGTCACTTGTCATGTGTTTTGATAATCCACTATCAATGTACCATTGATTTTCTTCTCATTCTGCAAATAATTCTATGCCACAGTTGTCAACCTGTAAATCCTTATTTCTCCATACTTTGGAAGTTGAAGGTATATGCTCTTTTGGCTGAAGTTTTCTCCTGCATTCAGATTCTTCTTGACCAAATTTATTGCAATATGCACATTCAATTTCATTTTGAAGAGGAGAAAAGTTGTTATATGTATTCTTCTTTATTCCAGTATCAATTATTTTCTTTCTTGCTTCTCTATTCATGATGGTTTTGTATGCAACACATTGAACAACTTTATGACCAAAATTATGACATGAGAAACATTGTCGATTGAAGAAGAAATTTTTGCGATCATGGAATCTTCTATTTGTGTTTAGCGTTTGGTTGGTATTTCTCTGAAAGGTATTCCTGTTAGTTTTCTTTGTATTGAGGTGGTCATGCTTTACCAGTAAATTTTCTTTGTTTCCTTGCTAAGTGGCAGAATGTTGTAGGCTGGCTGTAGCTACTTTTAGATAGTTTGGTGTTGAAGACTGAGAAGATTATCTGACATATCCAAGACCTGTCTTTATAAGAGGAGAACATTATACCTTGATAATTTAATATAAGGTTTCATATCCTTTAGCAAATCTAAGATTAAAAGTCTTTACTTTCTCAATTTCTTTTCTTAGACTTAATATTTCACATTCTAATTTCTCATTGTGTTTCTCCTTTTCTTCAAGCTGATTTTTTAGAGTTTCTATGGATATTTTTTTTCTTCCAAACATATTTTGAGTTGATTGATTTCTTCAAGAAAATCATTGTCTTCTAGAGCATACATAAAAGTATCCTTTTCTTCCCTAGACTCTTTTTCAAATGCCATGAGAAGTCTAAGATCTTGATCATATTCTTCCTCATTGTCTAATAACCCATCACTATCTTCATGAGTATAATAACTTTTTCTAGTGCTAAACCGATTCTTATTTCTTCTTGCTACTTCCCTTCCTTTTTCATGTGTTTCTTTATGAGGACACTTAGCAGCATAATGACCAACTCTTCCACAAGAAAAAAATTTGAAAGGAAGCTTACCTCTGAACCTTCTAGTGCCAAGTTGGAGCTTCTTTACCAAATTTACCTCATCTTCTTCTGAAACATACCCTGATCCTTCTGTTTCTTGTACATCTTTTCTTTTTGTAGAAGATCTAAAGATGGCTTCTTTGACTTCAGATGATCCTCCTTTTCTCATTTCACATGCAGTTAGAATGCCATGAAGTTGAAGAATAGTAAGACTTTGAAGACCCTGCTTATCTTCAATAGCAGACACTTTTGACTCAAATTTTGAAGTTAGAGATCTTAAAAAAATTTCAACCAGAGTAATGTCAATTATGGTTTCACCCAAATTTCTCATACGATTTACAATATCATCTAGATGTAAAAAGAAACTGGCAATTCTCTCCTCATTATGCATCATAGATTGTCATATTGAATTATGAGAGTTTGGAGTTTAGCACTTCTTACCTTTGTATCACCTTCATAGCTTAGAATGATTTTGTCCCATATTTCCTTTGCTGTATTCAACTGCATGACCTTGACAAATTCTGATTCCGTTAGACTCCCCAATAGTGCATTGAACGCTTTTGCATTTGTTTCATAGTTCTTTCTTGTTGTTGCATATGTTGGAACTAAGGCTGGATATTGATAACCTCCTTCAACAATATCCCATACATCTGCTCCAAGAGATTGAAGATAGGATCTTTTTCGTCTTTTCCAGAAGATTAAGTTATTTCCGTTGAAGAGTGGAGGCCTGATAAATGTTGTCTCATCTCGATTTCTCATCTTGGTTGATCTTCCTTCTAGCGGCTAAGCTTCTTTAGAAGGACCTGCTCTGATACCAATTGTTGGGAAAAATACTGAGAGGGGGTGGGGGGGGGTGGGGGGGGGGGGGGGTGGTGAATCAGTATTTAGATCTCATATCTATAAATTTAACCTTTTCTTTTGCAGAATTCCATACGTGGCTTTTATGAACCGAACTCGTGTATACACGTGGATATGTTGAAAGCAACTAGCGTATACTGATATAAATTTCTAGTTTTAGAAAACTTCTCAAAAACATTATTTAAATCAGATTTACCAGTTATGCATCAGGTTATATTATTAGTAAATATGTGCAGTAACAACAATATAACTCATCACACAAGTAGAACACACATGAACACCGATATTTAATGTGGAAACCCAATTCGGGAGAAAACCACCACTGCTATCATCTCTATCTTCAATATTTATTATATAGAAAAATGTTTACAACATTGTAATGATGCAGACTCATATCAATACATAGGCTTCTACCTGTAGAAGGCTGCAACCTTCACTCATTTTCCAGCTGGTACTAGAAGGGAGCTCCAACCCCCTTTCTTCTCGTTTACCAGCCACTCCTGGAAGGGAGCTACAACCCCCTAAACATAACACCAGCTTCTACTAGCAGGAAGCTTCTACTTCCATACTGAAGGCTTCAACCCTCAGAACCATTGCAGACCACGTTTCATCAATTTTCATACTGGATCGAATAACATCAAGACAACCCTTTATCAAAAATCATAAAATTTTCCCAATGCTTCAATCAGTGAAAAACACTGTAATCAGAACTTCAGAAATAACCTAGACTTAAGAATAGATATGCAGGTACAAACTCAACCTTGAATAGTCATTAATTAAAATAGCATACGCTTCTTTGCTTCATTGAATCCGCGTACATACGCGATTTCCTGCAAAACATCCTGTGTATACTTCTGTGTATATATTATTTAGAAAACCATAACTGCCATATGCACTTTTCATGAAGTGAACCCACGTATATACGTGCTTTCACTAAGACCAACTAGCGTATAGATCTGTAAAAGTGAATTTTGCAAAATAGACCAGATCTATAAAACGTACCCATATTTCTTCCTTTTCTTCAGCAAACTTGCATGAGTTCTTTATCATTTCTTCAGTAGATCATACTAGAGCTTCATCATCTTTAGATCTAGGGATCTTGAACCATCATTATATCCATGGGTGCATCATAGATTCATATCTATCAATGAAAAACAGAGTTCATCCATGTAGATATTCCTTAGAGAAATTTATTCATTAACAACCCTTACTCATGCACACTTTGCACTATGATCTTCTTCTCCTTATATAGATTTAGCTTTTACCAATACCATGATTCAAAACCACTCAACTGCTGATGGTGATCCTGGACGGAATCAACTAGATAATACAACGCTCAATATTGTGAGCCAATACCATGGTAAAGTCCCCTGGTATTATAATTTTGGAGCACAAACATGCATACATGACTTGGGACGTACTTCTCCACGTCCATACGTGACTTGGACTTTACAAACCCGCGTATACATTGTGACATATTAAAAATAATCAATCTGCTGCATAAAAATTCTAAGAGACTACTGAGATTCTTCATATAGATAGTTTCTTCGTCCTTTGCCAGAGAGTTGCCATCAAGGACAATATTTTTAATATACAAGAAAGATATTGGCAACATTTATCTCTCTCAAGATTAGTTTGTAGTTATCTAATATTGGCTTCTTTTTCTTTGATGCATATGCTAGTGATCTTAGAATCGTCTTGCTGACTCAAATCAACAAGGTCAAAGTCCATGTCTGTCTCTTGAATATTTTCCTTCTCATGCTTGATCTCTTGTTGAATATCTGCCTCTGTCACCTTTTTTTTCCCTTTGTCTACCTACTTTTCCAATGAATAATGCAAGGCCCCTCCCACAATCTGTGGGGGAAAACATTTTACTATGACCTCTTTGGTATTTTTTTGCCGATATCCTCAAATCAGCACTCTTAGGCTTGTTAATATCAGCTCTGCTTCGTGACCCAATGTGCACATGAAATGGCGACGGTGGTGCTGAAATGGGTGGAGTATTTTGAGCTGATGATGAAGTGGGTATTGTGGGATGATATGGAAGGATAAGATGGTGGAGGCATGGCTTGATCATGTTGAACATGTGGATCAGTGAATATTTCATTTTCTATGAAAGTACTCCATGAGATGTTGAATTGATCAAGGTGATGAAGGAATATGATCTTGACGAGGGAGAGGTGAAAAATAATTTTCATCTAGTGGTCATAATATCTCTTTTGAACATGGTAAGACATTTTTTCTATGCTCCTAAATATAAAATAATTTATGCTGAGAATCTTGACCGTTGTGAAGTGCATTAATAACCGAACATAATAGGTGTCGAGTCTCAAGAACCTTCCTTCACAAGTAAAGTACTTCATGATGATTTTCATCATGGGGGCATACCTATCCAGGAGGTAAGAGAAAGGAAAGACCCTCTTTCCTTCATTTTTGTAGCTTGGATTAATGTAGGGCTCATATTAATGATCCTCCAAGTCTTTTTGTTTGTACCATTTTTCAGCAACATTCAGAATTCTAGTAGCAACTGCTATCATGGTTGTGGATACTATGAATGTGACACCAACAAGGGTTACTTGGTTACCATGAATATTAGAAATGAACAACCTGGTCAAAATAGGGTGATATTGGACCCTTTGTATTTTTTCACAGTAGTCAAAGCATCCCACATGCTTGAAACATGTCACAGTCATGGGAGAGGCCATGAGTTCTTTGGCATTTGGAGGTTCAATTATGAGGCTCCTCCCTTATTTGTGTAGCCTCCTCTCTTCCCTTTCTTCTTCCTCACTGATTTTTATGTTTTCTTCTTCCACAGTGTCTTGGCCAAAAACCCTAGGAAGATGATGGGAGTGAAATGTAGCTTTAGGGAGTGGGGAATGGGATGAGAACATTTAAGGATAAAGGGGAAGGGGTTTATGAAATGAGGGAGGTGACATGGAGTAGAAATGATAAGGGAATTGTGAATGGGAATTTAATTAGAGGTTTCTGGATTTTGGGAGCCTAGGAAATTGAAGCACCTAGGTCTTAGGGTTTTGGGAAAAAGGGCTTTGGGAAATGGAAATAGTGATATAGAGGGCAGGGATAGGGTCATCAATATATGAAAGTAATGTGAGGTGGTAGGGAATGGAAATTGGGGATTTGATAGTGATACTAGGGTTTTAAGCTCAAGAAAACATCAAATCTTACATAAAATATCAAACACCACACAAATTGATTTGAAGAGAAGAGGAATGGTGTAGTTGTGGCTTACTTGATTGTTAGAGAGTGTGGGCAATGATTTGTTGAAGTTTGAGAGCAATGAAATCGATTTGGAGGCTCATTGAGCATTATTGGGCAGGGGAGTAGCGCTTGCTATAGGTGTGCCCTCCCTTTTTCTAGGTGCACAACACCTAAGGCAGTGCATAGTGTGAGCTATAGGTGCACCCTCCTAATGTCCAGGTGCATAGCGCCACATAAAAAACTCAAAAAATTTCCCTTCAAACTGGAATTTCGTGCTGTGGAGATGGTGACTCAATGCTGCAAGGGAGAAATGATGTTGAATTTGATGTCTTGAGGGCCTTTATACTTGGTGCATTGATGATTTGGGCCTTGGGATCCACTTTCTTCCTCTATCACTCACTTAATCTTTTGAAACAATGTCCTTTCACTTGAATCTTTATTTTTTAAAAATTGATCATTTGATGTGCTTTGAGAACTCTAGGATTTGATTTCTTGCTGCTTTGGCATGCTTGGAACACTATGTTAGAGGCTTGGGAGCTTTTTAATTTTTACATATAAATGAAATAAAATTACAAAATGAAAATTAAACATTACATTTTTTTGGAATAAGAATTACAATCCAGGATACAAATGACAACTTTGAAATGATAATTACATCTTTGCAAATCATCTCTTTACATAGTAAAGAGATGTTTATTTTGTTCACTCTTTCACTTGTTGACCTTATGCAATGGAATGGATTTTTTATTAAGACCTTTTAAACCCTAATGGACCTAATGGGACCTTGAAAAACCATAAAATACCTAATAAGACCTTGAAGGACTGAATTTTCAAGATGACACGATGACCTCATGACTCATACAAATGGTATAATAAAATTGACTTTATGGATTATGTACAGTCAGTGAGGTATGAAAGTATGTCAACAAGTAACCAAATTTTGAGGAAGAGTGATGTTTTTGGACTAGGACTACCATCAATGACTAATTTTTTGCATGATCTAATGGAATGATAAAACATTTCTGAATGGGACCCTTAAAATGATATGAAAAGAGGAGTTTTGATCATTGATGGCAGGATGAAAATGCTGACACTAAAATTCGCCTTATTGGGGTTGATAGACCTGAAATAGGTGTCAATAACACTGTAAACCAAAAAGCCTTATCCATTGGGCCAATACAGTAAAAAAAATTAGACTAATAACATGACTGCAAACTAACAACTTCAAATGGAATAGAGTGACTCGCAACAAACTCAAATTGACTTAAAACAAGACTCAAAACTAACTTACTTTGACTGAAACTAAACTTTTGAAAATAGCATACAATCAACGAAGCTCCATGGCCTTTACTTCAAGCTCCAAACTCCATTGATCTCTACATTACACTTGCGAAAAAAATAGACTGATATGCACAATCAAATCTAGAAATGTTTAAGAAGTGTGCTTTAGAAAAGATAGTACTTAAGGAGCCTACCATTGACTGGTCCTCCTAAGCACTTTTTTCCATTCATTTCTTCTAGTAGAAAAGAATTTTGCACCCCAAAAGCTAAAATCTAATATGGGCCTTTCCATAAATTCTCTAATTTCCCGTGCTTACCCTTGTCTTCATTTCTGGCATCCCAGTGGAGTACCACATCTCCAAACTTGAAGTTGCCTTCTTTAGTTTTCCAGTCATAGATCTTCTTTATTCTGTCATGAAGTTTTAAATTATTCTGAAATACCTCATCTCTCATCTGTTGTAAATGGATCATTTGATTAATGCGGCATTATAAATCATTTACCTTAGTCCCTACTTCTTGTAACAACTTCATGACTCAAACAACTAATGATGAAGGAAACACGGTATCTACACCATACACAACTTGAAAAGGACACATTCCAATAAACTTTTTACTACTCACTTGATCTTACGGGTAGTAGGCTATAGAGTGTCCCAATTTGGTGTTATATATGTCACAAAACACAGTCATATTGTTAGACTTGAATGCTACCATGTTATCTATGATAATTTTAGCAGGACAACCAAAATGGGACAAAATATTAGTTTCTGAAAACTGAACGATGTATGTTGCTTTCCTGGTCAGGATTGTTTCAATCCACTTTGTAAAGTAATATGTGGCTGTCAATATCCACTTGTGTTGTGCAGATGATGTTGGGTGAATATCGCCTATGAAATTTAGGCCCCATTGCTGAAATGGTGCATGTATTGATATAGGTTGAAGAGGTAGCGAGAGAAGATTTATGTTACCCTGAAAAGCTTGACATTCATGGCAGCTCATTACTGCTTTGTAAAAATCTGTAAAAAGTGTCGGCCAATAATATCCTGCTCTCAATATTTTATTTTTCATGGTTTTCCAATATAGGTGGCCCCCACAATCTCCTTTGTGGAAGTCATTCATCACTTCCCTAGGTTCTTCTTCAACCAAACATTTCAACAACACACCTCCGAGATCCTTTCAATAAAGTGCATTGTCCAGTATGAAATATTTTGAAGCTTTGAGTTTCAAATATCTACCTTGACTCTTAGTCATGCCTATAGAAGGATTTAGGTGTTGCAAAACATAAAAAATCTCAAAATATCGTGGAGATGACAAAAAGATATCGGATACCTGAATGAGATTCACTTCTTCCTGATTTTCGAAAAAGGATGAAATCAAGTGGATGTCAAGAGCATGAATATTTGACCTAGCCATGAGCTTGACTAAGCCCCGACCTTTGATCAGCTTGGTGGGCTTGATCTCAAGGCCATATGCTAGTAAAGATGTTATCCATCTTCCTCTCCTACCTTCTGGGTTTGTCTTCATGAGAACTTATTTCATAGCTACATTAGGTACATAAGAAAGAGTATGTGAATGTAATTTGTAAACTATGAAATATTTTAGCGCTTTAACCAAATCCAGAGCCTGTTTCTCTATGATTTTGTAGCAAAGGGCTGCATCTCTGATATTGCGACTGAAAAATGCAATTGGTAGATTTGTTTTATCACTTTTCCGCATTAATACTGCTACTAGAGTGTGATCAGAAGCAAATGAGAATATTATGAAATCGCTAGTATAATCAGGACTTATCAAAATCGAGGCAATAGTCAAGGGAAACTTAACTAAATAGAAAGTTTTCCGGGAATCTTCAGGCCACTTCACATCACTGTATTTTTTCAAAATATTTGTCAATTCTTTAAGATTCTCTATTAAATTAGGAATGAACCTACGTAAGAAATTCATCTTACCATTGAATTCTTATACTTCCTTTTTGCTGTGAGGAAAATCAATCTACTGAATTGCTTGAACATGGGAAGGGTCAATCCTGATCCCATCCTTGGAGATGATGTTACCAAGGAGTTTTCCCTTCTCCATGGAAAAAGGGATTTTCTTTGGGTTGAGAGATACTTTGAACTTCCTGCATCTCTCGAAAACAATTCTTAAATGGTGCAAATGTTCATCATCAGAATGTGAAAACATTTTCAAGTCATCTAAATGAACAACAAAGAAAAAATATTTTCCATTGGTGAATGTTATGTCCATGGCCTGCTAGAATGTGGCCCCTGCATTTTTCAAAATAAATGGAATTTTTCCATATTTGAACATGCCTCGAGGTGTAGTAAATGTTGCCTTTTCTTGATCATCCTCATGCACCAAAATTTGGTTGTACCCTACATAGCCATCCAACAGTGACATCTGGAAAGAACCAACAACTCTTTGAAGTATATCATACATCTTCGGAAGTGGATAGTTTTCCTTGAGGGATAGTTTGTTCAAGTTTTTGAAATCTATGTAGAGATAGATTTTTCCAGTATTCTTTCTCACAGGGACCAAATTTGAAATCCAATCAGAGAATTTGATCGGGGCAATAATACTGGAATTGAAAGGTTTGTTTACATATTTTTCAATTGGTGGCAGAAATCTGAGATTTATCCTTCTCAAATTTTTTTGAAAGCGATTTTGATCGGACTTGATCAGAATAGTTTGCTGAATGATGTTCTTTTCATACACCTTTAAATCTACATATTCCCATGTGAACACATCAGAAAATTCAGAAAGTAATTTAACATATTCATTCGTCACCTCGAGAGATAATGACTTGGATAGTTTAACCATATTTTCTTTTTTCGTTGGCTCGGTGTTCACGTCTTTAACACCCTTTTCTGTAGGAACCAATGTTGGCTTCTTAGCTACGTCCTCTTGGTCAAACAATTCTTCCAAAGGTATGAGACCCTTTGAAATAATGTTTTCTTTCAGTTGTAGTACATCCACTTGAGTTTCTTCAATGACCTGGTCATCTTTGTCGTATACTTCATCTATGGAAAATTTCTCAAATTCCTCTTCACCTCGGAGAAATTTATTTATATGCTTATCACCTGAGAAAAATTGCCAATATCGAAATTTATCGAGAACGATGGGCTAGTGCTTGACATGAATCTCAAATTTTCTGTTGGAAAATATGGGGATTTTGAAATTGGTTGCAACAATATCCAATGGATTAGCCATGAGATTTTTATTCCTTGGCACAATTAAAAGTGTATACTCTGGAAATTTTTTCAAAATATCTAGTACAAAATTCCTATATTTTCTCATGCGAGGATGATTAGCTTGATATTCACTTGTAACTTGCTTGACCACTAGTTCTAAATCACCATAAACAAAAATATTATTTTCTTCCAATTTCTTTAAGATCTTTATGCTCGTAATCAACGCTTCATTCTCTACCTCATTTTTAGTGCAATCAAAATCTAATTTTTATGAGCACAATCTAACATTCTTAGGAACCTTACCCAGCTGATGAAGTGGACTTCAGATCCAAATTCCAATTCCTACCCCATCTTTACCAGGGCACCATCAAATTCCATGGTTCAAAGACCATTTTCTTCTTCTTCCCAGTGCTAGAACTATGATTTCTTTTGTAGCATAACTTTCTGATCTATTTCTTTATGATTTTGTAGACTTTCTTCTGCTTTTTCTAATGGTTGTTTTGAGCTTTGTACTGTCTGATCCACTTACTTTTCTGAACTTTCTTCTGCCTCATCTAGTAGTTGTTCCTGATGTATTTGGAAGATTCTATTTTTCCTTTTCTAAAATTGTTCTTATACATTCTAAAATCTCTGGTACATCCTCTACTTCTATGAGCTGTCTATCTACATCATTTAAGCCACTATCATTATATAAAATAAACGACTCTGAATCTTTAAGTATTTCATTTATCGGATGATTGATGGGATTTTCTTTTCTTGTGATCATATATTTCATCTTTGATTCTCGGTACAATTTCCTCAATTGCCTGAAAACAGGGATGGTTACATATGAAAAATATAATTGCAACGTGCCTCTAATTCCCCCCCCAAGATCTGGATAATAGCATGCAAAATCGTGGTGGTATGTCAGCTACCAGCACATCCATTATAACATTCTTTGTCGGAATCTACTCAAAGGAGACTACCAAATCTTTAATAAATGGACTCTACCTGAATCGAAGGAGTATAATTCATGGTATGGATGAGTGATGTCAAGGCCCAACTTCTCCATTATGGCTTTTGGCATTAGATTGTGGGAGGCTCCAGAGTTTAATATGTAATTATGTAAAATGCATTGGTGGATTCTTAGACTCAAATAAAAAGGAGGAACCTCCCTATCTTCTAATTGACCGTCAATAGCAGGACCAAAAATGAGTTCGGGCTAAAAATCTTTGACATTTACCATGTGAGACAAAGGATCTACTTTAAGCATCTTGGCAACATGGGACTTATACTAGTTATTCTTAACAAGCTTGGTTAAAGGAATAAACACTTTTAACTTTTAAATTTCTGTTTCTAGACCGAAGGGAGTGGTTTTTTCTACCTCTTTAATGATGATGTTTTTTTGTCGAGCATGGTCATTTGATGTAATTTCTTTCTTCTGATTGTCCTTTTCCTTATTTTCTTAACTTGTGGATGGTTGATTTACCTTGTTCTGATTTGTGACCATGGGATTTTTTCCCTTAATCTTATTTCTCAGAGGATTTTTCCTTGTTTGAGTGTCTTTCTATTGAGATGCTCTCTTCTGAATGGGATTAACCAGCACATCTCTTCTCCTTAATGACATCTGCCTATTTTGTGAACTAAGTGCATTCAAGAACCCATGCTAGTAATCAGTGAATTTAGTCTCTAACTCATGATGATTAGCAAGGATAAAATCTTCAACTTTAGGTTGATATTTCTTTTCAAAATACTCCTCATCTTTGGTAAAAAACATAGGAAAGTCATCAGCTTTGAAAAGGAGGTTTTCCTCAAGAATTGTGTCTTCATATTATTCTTCTCCTTGAGCATATTTATGCTGCAAGGGTGTCCTAATTTGTTGTTGCTATTGTGGTGGTTGTTCAAGAACCCACTGCTCTCTCTGCTTGATCCTTAAATGAGGTTGTTGTTGACATCTGTAGTTAGGATTTTTGACTTTAGGTTGTCTCTCCATGATGGACATCCTGTCAGCCATCCATTCAGTATTTAAAATCAATGTATCCATCTTAGCATTGGAAGATGAGGTGGATGGTTTATCTTTAATAGTAACTCTTCTCTCATTCCTAGCTCTGGCTCTCTTCATCAGCAGATTTACTTCAGTGTTGAATGCATTATTTTGCATATCCTCCAACATAGCTGGATTTATTTCCCTTAATTGGTAAGCAATGTCAAGATCAAATGCATCTGGATAACGTATGAGAGCTAAGCCTGGAGGAGGCTTGATCTCAATAGGAATTAAAATGTATATTATATTAAAGCAAGCATTGAAATCTTGGAATGACTCATTAATATTTCTTTTAATGTTCTCATACTTAGCAAGAAACTGTAAGTGATTTTTATTTACCTCCCACTATACTATAAATAAATCAATGAGATGTTCTAGAGTGGAAATGGAATTAGCAGTGAGAGACCTACACCAAACTTTGACATCTCCAGAGAAGCTCTGGGCTATAATCCTCATTTTTGCATTGTCAGTATCATCTTCCTCCAAATATATGAAGTCAATGACCTTAACAATATGTTATCTAGCAGATATGGTAGAGTTTTCATCAAACAAGGAGAGTTTGGCCATAACCCTAAGGTAAGTCATTCAATTTGGTGGGTAAGATAAGTGGGGAAAATATTGCCATGATTCCTGCTGATTAAAGTGTTGGATTGACAACAGGAGGCATTTTATGAATAGGTAACAGAACAGAAGTTGTAGGAACTGAAGTAGTAAGTATGAATTATGAGGTCGAAGGTGCAGATGAAAAAACTACAATTGATTGAGTTTGAGGTCGAGTTGAGATAGAAATTTCCTCTTGATGGTAGAATTGGATCCAATCTTTGATGTCAAGGTTAGATTCGGGCTTAATATCCTAGAAAAACCTATCTTTCAAAGGACTAAGGTCTAATTCAGACAATTACCTTACCTTAGATAGTCTTAAAGGATCGAATACTATGTCAGATAAAGAGGTTTCATACTTGGATTTAAACAATGAAAATTCGAATTTCAAATCATACAATATAACTTCAAGAGAAATTAGTTTAGAAGGTAGAGAAACTAATCTTACCAACGAAACTGGTCTTGGCTGAATGTTTGTAGTTTGATATCTATGCCTTCAAAAGATCTTCTCTAGATCATCTACTGGATCAACTAGATCAGGATCGGGATACCTTCTCGAAGTTAGCTCTACAATATTAGCACTACAATTATCAAATCAGCCTTTTTGAAACTTAACCCTATTATCCAAAGGTTCAAATTCCAAAATTTCTTATCGTACACCCACGGAAAATAAATCTTCCATTCCCCGACAACAGCACTAGTATGTTAGCACTCCGCTAGATATCTAAGGCTGAAGAAGAAATCCCAACAAAGGTAACCACATAACAATATTTTGGCTTGGTAGCTAGCCCTACCAAACTGGAGAGGGCTCTCTCCACAAGGTTACAACCAAGAGGGTTGGATAAATTATGGTTTTAGTCTAGGTATGAGTTTAGGGGTTTTGATTTTATTTGATTGGAATGTTGGATGAGGATATTAGGTCAAAGAGGCTAGGTCAGGGAAAATAAGATTAGGTTTATAGTCAATTAAATGGAACAAGGTAGGTAGGAAGGCTAGCAAATTAGGGTTCTTGGTATGGAATGATTCAGACAGGTGAGGAGCTAGGAAGAGAATGAAAGATGAATTCTTCGTAAATTGAAAGAAAGATGAAGAGGCTATGAAAAATTTTCCAAAATAGAGCATGCGAGATTAATTATGTTTCTCTAACTTGAAATTGATCATACAATAGACATGAAATTGAAAATGGACTAACAACACATTCATACAAATGAAATAAGAGAAAAAAAAATGCTAGACAACCATAAATAGGTATCCCAAAGAAATAGTTGCAACACTTTTATTAAGCTCCTGCCAAAATTATTACAATAGACTCCTTGATCAATATGCCAACATCCAACTGATTCCCAACCTATGAAATGACTGAAAAATTACATGATATAAGCTTAAAAGAAAATCCTCCCAGACTCAGGGGTCGAATCCATGAGAGGAGGAGTAGTTCCACCAAAAACTGAGCTCAATACCTAGAGTGTAGGGTGTTCAAAATGACTCAACCCTCACTTTTTGCTAACTGATTCATTACATCTCATCATGAGTTTTCATCTAATGTATTTACCCTAGGTAACAGTAAAAACATGAAAATTACATTTACATCATCAATTAAACAAGTAAAATCTTGATTTTCCAAGATGAAAATCAAATTTTCAGAAAAAACAGAGAAAAATCAGAAAGTTCAGGTGCAAGTACACCCTCCCAGTGCCAAGTGCGCCCTCCAGCTTGCAGCTGAGTTTTTGATGGGATCCTTGTTGAGCCCTAGAATTGCCTTCTCTTTTACAAACCTTCACTTCATTTCATCATTCTTTTATCACTTCATAAGCCTAAAATCAATGAAGAATGATTAGGATTTCTTAAAGGTTACATGCAATTGATTAACATATTGTATTTTCATGGTTTTTTCTATTTTAATAATTTTGTGCAAAATAACTACAGAATACAGACGTTCTGTAGCTGATCTTGTGTTCCGTAGCTATTTTAGTGTTTAAATGGGTTACAGGTGTCGTCTGAAGGAAAAACGGATATGGTTGAATTCCAAACCTCATCCACATCATTCCTTTCTCCCCACGACGTCTGAGCGAAAATCTCCAAGCGGTTATGCAGGTGGAAGAGACCAAAACTAAGAAGCAGATTCCTACTGAGACAAGGACTGTACAGATGTCTTCAAGCATAGTACGAGGCCTCCACAAGAGTTCTAATCCAATTTTAATTGAAAAATACACTTGTTCCTATTTCCTCTCAAGGGTAGTTATGTATTTCTCTTATAATAATCACTCGAGAGACCGAGATGGAGCTATCTAGTGGATGTTTTATTGTTAAAATTGTCCAAGACCGTAATACTCTGTTTTGAAGCATTTTTCTTCAATGAAAGAGGAGAAATTTTAATACATGATTTGAAGCAATCTTGAAGACATTTGTATGCTGATTTGGTGGTAGAGGGCCCCTACTGCCCGAGAAGCTCTGTGCGTTTTTTTTAGATAAGTAATTCTAGCTCTGTTTTGTTCCTAGTTTAGACAGTTTTTCTGAACTTTATGTTTTATGCTCACTTACACTGAATGCTACAGCCAGTCTTGATCTTATGAATTGTTCCAAAACATCACTAATGCTAAATTAGATGAAGATGTAGTGTTTTAGAAACTAATTGCATTTTGGTTCAACTGTATTTCTTTAGAGATTAATTGCATTTTAGTTCAACTGTAGTATTCCGGAAATTAGTTGCATATTAGTTCAGTTCTGTTTATTGTAAATTTTGTTAGCTAGTTGTACTTTAGTTCTGATTAAATTATACCTAAATGCCTTCATTATTTACAAACTGTTCTTGTTTTAAATCTCTGTTAATATATCATTATCATAGGACAAGAATTGGCAATGTCATCTTGAAGTCTTGACTATTTTGCAATTTCTTATGATTTCACAAACTGCCTTTTTCCAAAGCTGTTCCAAAAGATTTCTAACCTGTGAATGGGGCTTAACAGTGATATTCTGAGTGGCAGAATGGATTTATTTTAGTGTCATAGGTTAATTTAGAGTAGAATTTCTTGACATATTGCAGATAATCTTTTCTAAATGTGTTCCAACAAATTTCTAACCATAGATGAGATTTTCTCTGTGATATTGTAAGTTGTTTGTTTAGAAAGAAACCTCATTGCGTTAAAATTATCCTATTCTCAAGTTGTTCCAACATATTTCTAATATAAAGAATTGGAATGAGTTCATGTTATGAGTTATTTTCCTTGTCAATTTTTGCAAACTGTGAAGAGTTATTTTCTTTGTCAAGTTTAGCATTTTCTGTTCTTAGGTGCTATACATAGTCTAGGGTAGATTTTGCTCTGTTTTTCATCATTTTCCTAATTAGGGACAGAATTTACAATTACACTCTGTTTTGAGTCTAAGGTTTCCTTTTCTTTTCTTTTTGACATAGATTTGATTTCATCTTTTGAACATAGAGTAGCATATTAAGTACTAAAAAGACAAAACCCCCAAAAACAATAAGAAAAACACATACAACGAAGCAAGGAAGAGGTCACTTAGGCACATATAGTGCACCACACTTCATCAAAGTTACAAGCCCTGGTTGATAATTAATGGAAGCAATTTAGGAACACTAAATTGACTAGACATTTTGGCGCCGTTGCCGGGGAAGTGTAACTAGGTAACCTTATTTCTTACATCAAAAAAAAAAAAAAACGAAAACAAAAACAAAAACTTCAATCACCTACCACACCCAATATATCATGTGGTGCAGTAAGAGCCACATATCCACATCATGAATTCATATTTTTGCAGGTAGAAGAAGAGGTGACAAAGGAGGTTGAAGAAATGGATGGAGATGATGACAATAAGGAAGATCCTTTTGGATTTCCCATTCAAGAAACTGATATCAACGTTCAAATGAAGAGCATCCATGCATCTGTACTTCCTAACTTCAAAGGTATGAGATCAGAAGACTTGGAAACCTTTCTTTTTAAATTTGAAATAATTTGTAGATCTTATGGCTATTCATTGCACATGCAGAAATTGAATTTTTTTCCGGCAACATTGAAGGATAGAGCTCTTAGATGGTTCATGACTTTAGGAACAAATTCTATAAGGACATGGGATGATGTGAAAAGAGTATTTTTGGAAAAATATAAAGGTTATTGCATGCACCATGACCTTAGAAATCAAGTCTTTAAGATGAACCAAAAAGAGGATGAAAGCCTAGAAGATTTAGTGCAGAGATTTACTTATAATATCAAAAGATCTAAATTGCATAATTTAGGATCAGATGCATTAAAAACTCTCCTACTAAATGCTATAAAGGATGTGTTGGCAATATGATGCAGAGTGTTGTCCTTGATGGCAACCCACTTGATGAAGATGATGGTAACCTACTTAATGAAGTTGTTCTTGATGCTTGATGAGTTTATTAATGATGTAAATATGATGTTCTACAAGTAGCTTAGAAGTACCAGAGAAAGAAATATCAGTAGAGGCCAGAACAATGATGAAAAGTGTATGCTACAAGGAATACGTGGGTTTGTTAAGGAGAAGGCGCGTATGCACGCGGAAAAGTACGTGCCAAGTCGCGTATGATCAATTGCGCTCTAAATGTGTAAAACCAGGGGTTACTACCATGGTATTGACCCATTGTATTGAGCGCTAGATTGCCTATTTGACCCCGTCCAGGAATACCATCGGAAGTTATGTGGTTTTGGCTCATGGTATTAAAAAAGGCTAAATCTATATAAGGAGAAGAAAATCATTGTGCAAGGTGTGCATGTATCTGGGCTTTAAATGAATACTTCACTCTGAAGTTTATCTGTATGGTTGAAATCTGTTCTTAATCGATAGATCTGAATCTATGATGCACCTATGAATATGATGAAGGTTCAAAATCTCTAGATCTGGAAATGATGAATCTCTAGGATGATCTGAAAAGAAGTATTGAAGACCTGGCGCAAATCTGTTGAAGAATTTGAAGAAATCTGGGTAAGTTCATAGATTTGGTCTATTCTGCAAATTTTATATTTTATAGATCTATACGCAGGTTCATTTCATCAAAAGTGCATGTATATGCAGATCTGTTTAAACAAAGGCGCGTATGGGCAGTTAGGGTTGCTCTGAAAAATGCACAGATGTATACGTGGGTTCGTTTCGTGAAAAGCGCGTGTATACGTGGATCTTTTTAAACAAAGGCGCGTATGGTATCTGAACTTATAGTTGCTCAAGGTTGAATGTGGTTCTGCATATCTATTCTGAAGTCTGGGTTATCTCTGATATTCTGGTTATAGTGGTTTCACTATTCTGTTGGAAGCAATGGGAAAATTATGATTGTTGATAAGTAAAGGGTTGTATTGAAGCTGTTTGATCCAGTTTTAAAATTGATGAAACATGGTCTACAGTGGAGCTGAGGGTCGAAGCCTTCAGTAAGGGGGTAGTAGCTCCCTTCCAGGAGAAGCTGGTAAACGAGAGCAGGGGGTTGTAGCTCCCTTCTAGGAGAGGCTAGTAAACGAGAGAAGGTTGTAGCCTTCTGAAGGTGGGTGCCTGCATGCTGGTATGAGTCTACACTAGTACATGTTTGTAAGACATTTTCTTTATAATAAAATATTGAAGGCTGAGACAACGAGAGCGGTGGTTTTCTCCCGAATTGGGTTTCCACCTAAAAATCCTGGTGTTCATGTGTGTTTCTTATGTGTGATGATTTACTCTGTTCTTACTACATATGTTTACTAATTATTGAACATCTAATGAATGAATGATGGAATGATATAAGTGAAGAATTATCTGCATAATAAGATTTCTTGACATACGCATGTTTTATTAAGGATATACGCGTGTATACACGAGTTGGCGTCAGGAAAGTAGCGTATGGGTTTTGAAGTAAGAAAAAGTAAAAATATTTCAGTAAGTCCTAAATACTGATTCACCCCCCCTCTTAGTATTTTTCCCAACAATTGGTTTCATAGCTGGTCCTTCTGAAAAAGCTTAGCCGCTAGAAGGAAGATCAAGCAAGATGAGAAATCAAGAGGGATTAGCATCTATCAGGCCTCCGCTCTTTAACAGAAACAATTTAATCTTCTGGAAAACAAGGATGAGATCTTATCTTCAGTCTCTGGGAGCATATATATGGGCCATTGTTGAAGGAGGATATCAATATCCAGCCGCAGTACCAACAGATCCGACGGAAAAGAAGAATTATGAAACAAATGCGAAGGCGGTCAATGCTCTATTGGGAATTCTAACTGAATCCGAATTTGTCAAGGTCATGCAGCTGAATACAGCAAAGGAAATATGGGACAAAATCATTCTAAGTTATGAAGGTGATGCAAAGGTAAAAGGTGCAAAACTCCAAACTCTCAGAATTGAATATGAAAATTCTAAAGATGCATAAAGACGAGAGTATCACGGGCTTCTTTGATGCCTATTATGTTGTAAAACAGTATGAGAAACAGGAGAATACCACTAAATTCCACTAATATGAGAAAATTTAAGATCACTAAATGTCAAATTGAGTCAAAGCTGGTTTTAAGAAAAACGATCTTCAAAATTCATCAGGAAAATCACAAAATAACAATGTCGTTTATGAAACAGAAGATGAGAACTATCTCAGTCAGGCCGGTTTTAGCTTTTACAAAAGGAAAAGAATAAGCTAAGGATAAAGATATATCTCAGAAGAAGACGAGGTTAATTTTGTAAAGAAACTTCAACTTGGCACAGGACGGTTCAGAGGTAAGCTTCCTTTCAAATGTTTTGATTGTGGAAGAGTTGTTCATTATGCTGCTAAGTGTCCTTATAAAGAAACATCTGCAAAAGGGAAGGAAGTAGCAAGAAGGAATAAGAACCGGTCTAGCACTAGAAAAAGTTACTATACTCATGAAGATAGTGATGGGTTCTTTGATAGTGAGGAAGAATGTGAACAAGATCTTAGACTTCTCATGGCATTTGAAAAAGATTCTAGAGAAGACAAGGATACTTTTATGGATGCTCTAGATGACAATTATTTTCTTGATGAAAACAATCAACTCAAAATTCACTTGGAAGAAAGTAAAATAATCATTGAGACTCTGAAAAAGCAGAATGAAGAAAAGCAGAAACACAATGAGAAATTAGAATGTGAAGCAGTAAGTCTAAGAAAAGAACTTGAGAAAGTAAAGACTCTGAATCTTATATTTTCTAAAGGATCTGAAACCTTAGATGAGATTATCAAGGTACAACGTTCTCCTCTTATAAAGACAAGTCTTGGATATACTGGAGAATCTTCTCAGGATTCAGCACCAAATTATCTAAAGTTTACAAATTACGCACAGATTCTACCACCAGGAATAAATAATCTTGCAAAGCGATAACTTCAATTCAAAGAACACTAACAAGAATATCTTTCAAAGAGACACCAATCAACAGGTAAATTCAAGCAGAAGATTTCATGATCGCAGAAATTTCTTCTTCAATGGTCAATGTTTCTCATGTCACAATTTTGGCCATAAAGCTATTCAATGTGTTGCATATAAAACCATCATGACAAGAGAAGCAAGAAAGAAAAGGATTTATATTGAAACAAAGAAGAAGATATATCAATTTTTCTTCCTCTTTCAAGTGAATTTGAATGTGCTTTGTTGCAATAACTTTGCCATGAAGAATCAATGTGAGCAAAAGTTCAAATTAAAAGAGCATCTTCTTCAAAATCCAAAGAAAAGAAGGAATTACAAAGTTGAAATTGTGGTAAATATTTTTATACATAGAAGAAAATTAAATGCAATGATAGTGGAGCTCAAGACACATGACGTAGACAATAACAAACTTAATATAGTGTTAGGAAAAGGAAGAAAGTTACTTTTGAAATGATACTTGCTAATTAAATAGTATCTGCTTTTGAAAAGGTAAAGGCTAATGATGTCATGTATGTGGATGGATTGTTGAGTCTCAAATCTGCATCTTTCTTATACACCTTTCTAGACCTTTTTCATTCACCTGGACCTTCTAAGTCGTCAATATCATTGTATATTAATTGTAAAAGAGCATCTAAAATGGTTTTTAACTATGTTTTGTGTCTGCTATTTGATTTAGATTTTTGCTCATTTAGCTGCGGAATCTTGCCACTTTCTGCAGCTGCTGCAACTTTCCGCAGCCATTTTGTTAAAGTCTATATTGCAGGTGTCTTCAGGCAATTCGAGCGACATGGGCAAGTTAGAAATGACATGGACATGGATCGTGTCCTATTGGCTCAGTCAAATTCACCTAGGAAGGCTGTGGTCAAAGGTGGCCAAGTGGTGGTCAACCGAAGAGTCCCACGGTGACATAACTCTGTTTCTCATCACGCAGAGATTTGCGTGGTCGTTTCTAAATCATGGGAGACATATCAAAACCTGTAAACGGCTCCATAAGCCGAATCCAACAGCCACTCTCCATAGATTTACTCCTCACGATGGCCATAATGCTAGATCTCTGGACGTAATGGTTCACGTGTCTTCCATCGGCGCAGACTTTAGGGAATTAGTTAAATCACCCTTTGTTATAAATAATGCGTTCTGATACGCATAATAGTTAGCTCTGTAATGTAATTGCGTCGCCATTGTGATGTGACATTATTTCTCTGTTATGACTGCATTTTAATATATGAGAAGACTCTGTTCATAAGCGTAATTTGTATTTGAAGGCTGTTGCCCGAGGTCTGTGCAGAGGGCCCTTGCACACGCTGAGGTTTTGTGTATTCCTGTATAGTTTCATGTTTCATTTCTTTAAGTTCATTGTTCCATAATCATTCATGTGTATATACATTACATCTTTCATGGTATTTACGTTTTATCCTTGATCATAATATTTCATGCTTTACATTTTACTTCTGTCTATAATATTTTATGTTTTATGTTGTTGTTGACTGATCAGTGCTTTGTTTTGGATTACAATAGGCAGCCTGGGCAGTTGCACATATTTTTATAATGACTAATGACATGGAATCAATATTGTCCTTCTGCTGAATTACTTTTCTTAGTTTTTGTTTAATTCCAGCAGTGTTTTGTTTATTTCAGTCTTGCACATTTGCTTTAGTAGTTAGATTAGATATTAAATTGCTCATGTCATTTTTAGTTACCTCCGAAAGCCATAGCGAGACTAATGGTGAGGGATTGAAGTGGCGAGGGGTAGGTTTGAGGTTTTGGTTATCTTTTCTCAGTTATACATTAATTTCTGAAGTCATTTTCATTACTCTCAAAGCCATAGCTGTAGACCACGGTAGGACTAGCAGAGGTGTAGCCTTGACAGTTTATTTTTCTCCAAATGATTTGACGCTTCAAGCGTCAAGATATCCAAAGCCATAGCGAGACTAATGGTGAGGGGTCAGAATATGAATTGATGTAATTTGATTTTAGCTTTACTTTGCTTGCAATTCTTGGATTTCTTTGAGCACAGTTTCTTTTGTATTTAGACAGCAGCAAGGGTAATGGGTTTCATGATTAATAGTTCACTGTTTGTTTGACTAGTATAGTGGCACATTTTCATTTTCTTTTAGGAATTAATTTTTTCATTGCATGTTTTAAAACCCTTTTGAAGTTTGAAGTTTGGGAAATCATTATAAAGGACATCATTGCCTTGAACATTTATATCCATACTTGTCTTTTATAATTTCCATCTCACATTAGGAAACCAACCAAGATAAAAACCCCCAAGATAAATAAAAAACCCAAAAATGACAAAAAGTAAGAGATAGGTTATCTTGCACATATAGTGCGCCACACTTCGTCAGCTTACGAATCCCGAATTGACAAATTAATGTAGCAATTTAGAACACACTAAATTGACCAAACATGATTAAGTGGCATAACCTATTAAGGGAAGTCAAATGTGTGGATCAAGGAACTGAAAATCAAGGAACTGAAGTTGTCTTTAGTTCAAAATAATGTGTGGTACGTGATCTTGATACAGGTAAAACAATTTTAAAAGGAAAAAGAACTCCAAGCAACCTGTATGTATTGAATAAATGCAAAGAACAATGTTACTTGAGTGAATCTTCAGAAAACTGGCTATGGCATAGAAGGTTGGGGCATCTGAGCTTCTCTCAAATCAACAAAGCAAGCAGACTTAAAGCTGTTCGTGATCTTCCCAATATTACTCTACCTGAAAGTATCATATGCAAATCCTGCCAATTCGGTAAGAAAACTAGAGTGCAATTTAATGCCAAGGAAGGATCATCAAGTAAGCCTCTTGAACTCATTCATACTGACATATGTGGACCTGTGAGGAAAAATTCACCACGTGGTGAACAATACTATATCTTATTTATTGATGATTTCTCTAGAATGTGTTGGATTGGGTTGATTAAAAACAAAGATGAAGCATTTGAGAAATTTCAGATCTTCAAAGCACTGGTTGAAAATGAATTAGATCTAAAAATCAAGTGTCTTAGATCTGATCGAGGAGGAGAATATACATCAGATTAATTCCTTGAATTTTGTGAACAACATGGCATAAAAAGACAGTTTTCTGTAGCTGGCACTCCACAACAAAATGGCGTAGCAGAAAGAATGAATAGAACAGTTCAACAAATGGCTAGAGCTATGCTTGATGATTCCGGAACACCCGACACTTTTTGGGGAGAAGCAGCACATACAGCGGTAAATATTCTTAACAAGGCACATGTTCGTGTAAATAGTGATAAAACGCCATATGAACTTTGGTATGGTAATCCTCCCACTGTGAAGCATTTTGGAGTTTTTGGAAACAAATGCTTTATCAGGAATAATGATGAAAAACATGGAAAAGTCAACTAGATATAGCGAAGGAACATTTAAGGAAGCACTCTGGATAGAGACAGCAACAAGTGCACAAAAGACTGGAGTCATACGAATTGTATTCATCTAGTTATCAAGATCCCCTCTGAGTCAAAGAAGAAAAACAAAGAACAAATGAAGACGGTGGTGACTTGTGTCCTTCTACATCAAATAACAATGATATAGACAGTGAACCCAATGAAGAACCTGAAGATGAGTTATCTGAAAAAGCTCCATCCAGATATGTTCAAAAGAATCATCTCGAATCTCAAATTTTGGGAGATAAGGGATCAGGTGTACAAACAAGAAGGACTCTTGTGGGATCTTATAGCTATCTGGCATTTCTATCCACTATTAAACCTCACAATGTCAATCAAGCTAGCAAAGATGAATTTTGGGTTCAAGCCATGAATGAAGAGCTGGATCAAATGGAAAAGAATCATAATTGGGAATTAGTACCAAGACCTCATAACAAAAATGTCATTGGAACTAAATGGATATTCAAAAACAAGTTAAATGAGAATGGGGATGTTGTAAGAAACAAAGCTAGACTTGTTTGCAAGGGGTATACTCAACAAGAAGGTATATACTTTGAAGAAACTTTTTCTCCTGTAGCTAGACTTGAAGCCATAAGAATGTTTCTTGCCTTTTCAAGCTTTCAACAGATCAAAGTTTATCAAATGGATGTTAAATCTGCATTTCTCAATGGTTATCTAGAAGAAGAAGTTTATATAGAACAACCAGAAGGATTCATTTTGGGAAATGATGAAAATCTTGTTTTTAGACTTAAAAAGGCTCTATATGGTCTCAAACAAGCTCTAAGGGCATGGTATTATTCTCTTGACAAATATCTTCATCAACAAGGATTTTCAAAGGGGTCTCATTGATAGCAACTTATACACAAAAATTGAAAATGATAAACTATTGATCAGGGTTGTTTATGTTGATGATATCATTTTTGGAAGTAATGAAGAATCTATGAGTCAGAAATTTGCTTCTGTCATGCAGCAAGAGTTTGAAATGTCTTTACTTGGGGAACTAACATTCTTTCTTGGCTTGCAAGTGCATCAAACTACAAATGGTATATTCTTGTCACAAGAAAAATACCTTAAGCAAATTCTGAAGAAGTATGGCATGGAAGAGTGCAAACCTATAAGTACACCAATGATAACCGGATGTAATCTCAGTTCTCATGATGATTCTCCCCGGTGAATCAACCAGAATACAGATCTATGATAGGAAGTCTTCTGTATCTCACTGGGACTAGACCAGACATTATGCATGCAGTTGGGATTGTTGGAAGATTCCAAGCTAATCCAAAAGAGACTCGCCTTCAGGCTGTCAAAATAATATTCAAATATCTACAAGGAACTCAAGACTTTGGACTATGGTATCCAAAGAATGCTGATCTTATTCTTCATGCTTACACTGATGCAGATTGGGCTGGAAATGTTGATGATCGGAAAAGAACTAGTGGTGGTGCATTCTATATGGGGCCCCGGCTAGTATCTTGGTTCAGCAAGAAACAAAACTCTATTGCCTTATCTACAGCAGAAGCAGAATATGTGGCTGCTGCATCATGTTGCACTCAACTTCTTTGGATGATGCAAACCCTACAAGATTTTCAAATCAAATGTTCACCTCCCATCTCCATTATGTGTGATAATACAAGTTCCATCAGTATCTCAAAGAATCTTGTTATGCATTCTAAGACCAAGCACATTCCCATCAAGTATCACTTCTTACGTGAACAAGTGCTTGAAAAAAAGGTGAAGTTGGAGTATGTTCCCTCCAAAGAACAAGTTGCTGATATAGTTACCAAAACTCTGCCCAGGGAAGCATTCGAACATCTCAGACAGAAGCTGGGAGTAGTCTCTGCCTTGCAGAAAATCAGAACTGCTTAAATTCAGAAGATTAAATTGGATACGCGGGTTTATACACAGAAAACCGCGTATGGTTAGTTGCTGACAAATTTTGTTTTGGGTCAGCATTTTTTTGCACAACTGCAGTACTGATTGGTATCTATGATGCTGTATGGTATCTCTGATGACGTTTCAGCTCTTATATTTCTGTTTCATTCTCTGATATTGGGTAAGGATGCCTTGATGATTGGTTGTTGAAAGTGTTCAGGGGGAGCAATGTATGATGATTCCTCATGGTTGGTTTTCGTACCCTGGTTATGTTTATTTCTCGATACAATTCGATGACAAAATAAGACAAATGTGGCACAAGCCAGGGGGAGCATTAGCCTTGCCGGAGTGCGTAATGCATTATATATATATTATCCCAAATGTAATCTCTTTCTTGAGGTCTTTTTGGTAGTGGTCATAAAAATTCATATTTGTAATTTGATGAAAAGGTCATGATGAGACCTATGATGTAAAATTGTAATATTCAGACATGTAAGGACTTGTTCAAAATTTTAAACCCACTTGGTTGGGTAGTTGAGTCAAAATGTGTAAACCCTCTTGGTTGGGTACTTGAGTCTCATATTTAAATCCACTTGGTTCGATCTTTGATGTAAGTATGAGTCCTTGGTGACAGGAAGGTCATAGAGTCACGTACTTCATTGAAAAATATGTTTGAACTTTCAGCATGAATTCAGGGGGAGCATGGTAACTTCAGTGCACATTAGATCTACAGCGCTCTTCTATCTACATGAGGAGAAAACAACCTTGTGTTGGTTTTGATCCGCCCTTTTCCCTTGATGTCCAAGGGGGAGAGTGACATGGTGTTTGAATATGGGGAGAATATCATTATGCATAATGTATCTATTTGTTGTGGTCAAACACCATCGTGGTTGCCATCAAGTCCAAAGGGGGAGATTGTTGGCAATATGATGCAGAGTGTTGTCCTTGATGGCAACCCACTTGATGAAGATGATGGTAACCTACTTAATGAAGTTGTTCTTGATGCTTGATGAGTTTATTAATGATGTAAATATGATGTTCTACAAGTAGATTAGAAGTACCCGTAGAAAGTAATATCAAAGAAGGGCCAAAACAAATGATGAAAAGTGTATACTACAAGGAAGGTGTATTGTTAAGGAGAAGTAGCGTATGTACGCGGAAAAGTACGTGCTAAGTCGCATATGCCTAATTGCGCTCTAAATGTGTAAAACCAGGGGTTACTACCATGGTATTGACCTATTGTATTGAGCGCTTGATTATCTATTTGGTCTCGTCCAGGAATACCATCGGAAGTGGTGTGGTTTTGGCTCATGGTATTGATAAAGGCTAAACCTATATAAGGAGAAGGAGATCATTGTGCAAAGGGGGGCAGGTGTCTGGGCTTGAAATGAATACTTCACTCTGAAGTTTATCTGTATGGTTGAACTCTATTCTTAATCGATAGATCTGAATCTATGATGCACCTATGAATAAGATGAAGGTTCAAAATCTCTAGATCTGGAAATGATGAATCTCTAAGATGATCTGAAAAGAAGTATTGAAGAAATGGCGCAAATATGTTGAAGAAATTGAAGAAATCTGGGTAAGTTCATAGATCTGGTCTATTCTGCAAAGTTTATCTTTTATAGATCTATACGCAGGTTCATTTCATAAAAAGCGCGTGTATACGCGGATCTGTTTAAACAAAGGCGCATATGGGCAGTTAGGGTTGTTTTGAAAAATGCACAGATGTATACGCGGCTTCGTTTCGTGAAAAGCGCGTGTATACGCGGATCTATTTAAACAAAGGCACGTATGGTATATGAACTTATAGTTGCTCAAGGTTGAATGTGATTCTGCATATCTCTTCTGAAGTCTGAGTTATCTATGATATTCTGGTTACAGTGGTTTCACTATTCTGTTTGAAGCAATGGGCAAAGTATGATTGTTGATAAGTGAAGGGTTGTATTGACGCTGTTTGATCCAGTTTGAAAATTGATGAAACGTGGTCTGCAGTGGAGCTGAGGGTCTAAGCCTTCAGTAAGGGGGTAGTAGCTCCCTTCCAGGAGAAGCTGGTAAACGAGAGCAGGGGGTTGTATCTCCCTTCCAGGAGAGGCTGGTAAACGAGAGAAGGTTGTAGCCTTCTACAGGTGGGTGCCTGTGTGCTGGTATGAGTCTGTGCTAGTACATGGTTGTAAGATGTTTTCTTTATAATAAAATATTGAAGGCTGAGACAACGACAACGGTGGTTTTCTCCCGAATTGGGTTTCCACCTAAAAATCCTAGTGTTCATGTGTGTTTCTTATGTGTGATGATTTAATCTGTTCTTACTGCATATGTTTACTGTTTATTGAACATCTAATGAATAAATGATGGAATGATATAAGTGAAGAATTATCTGCATAATAAGATTTCTGGAAATACGCATTTTTTATTAAGGATATCCGCGTGTATACGCGATTTGGCGTCAAGAAAGTCGCGTATGGGTTTTGAAGTAAGAAAAAGTAAAAATATTTGAGTAAGTCCTAAATACTGGTTCACCCCCCCTCTTAGTATTTTTCCCAACAATTGGTTTCATAGCTGGTCCTTCTGAAAAAGCTTAGCCGCTAGAAGGAAGATCAAGCAAGATGAGAGATCAAGAGGGATTAGCATCTATCAGGCCTCTGCTCTTTAACAGAAACAATTTAATCTTTTGGAAAACAAGGATGAGATCTTATCTTCAGTCTCTGGGAGCAGATATATGGGCCATTGTTGAAGGAGGATATCAATATCCAGCTGCAGTACCAACAGATCCGACGGAAAAGAAGAATTATGAAACAAATGCGAAGGAGGTCAATGCTCTATTGGGAAGTCTAACTGAATCCGAATTTGTCAAGGTCATGTAGCTGGATACAACAAAGGAAATATGGGACAAAATCATTCTAAGTTATGAAGGTGATGCAAAGGTAAAAGGTGCAAAACTCCAAACTCTCAGAATTGAATATGAAAATTTAAAGATGAATAGTAATGAGAGTATTGCCAGTTTCTTTTTACGTCTTGATGATGTTGTAAATCGTATGAGAAATCTAGGAGAAACAATAGCTGAATCTACTTTGGTTGAGAAAATTTTAAGATCACTAACGGAAAAATTTGAGTCAAAAGTTTTTGCTCTTGAAGAAAAACAGGATCTTCAAAATCTTACTGTGGTGCAACTTCATGGCATACTAACTGCTTATGAAATGAGAAGATGAGGACCATCTGAAGTCAAAGAAGCCTTCTTTAGAGCTTCTACAAAAGGAAAATAAGTATAAGAAGCAGAAGGATCAGGATATATCTCAGAAGAAGATGAGGTTAATTTTGTAAAGAAACTTCAACTTGGCACAAGACGGTTCAGAGGTAAGCTTCCTTTCAAATGTTTTGATTGTGGAAGAGTTGTTCATTATGCTGCTAAGTGTCCTTATAAAGAAACATCTACAAAAGGGAAGGAAGTAGCAAGAAGGAATAAGAACTGGTCTAGCACTAGAAAAAGTTACTATACTCATGAAGATAGTGATGGGTTCTCTGATAGTGAGGAAGAATGTGAACAAGATCTTAGACTTCTCATGGCATTTGAAAAAGATTCTAGAGAAGACAAGGATACTTTTATGGATGCTCTAGATGACAATTATTTTCTTGATGAAAACAATCAACTCAAAATTCACTTGGAAGAAAGTAAAATAATCATTGAGAATCTGAAAAAGCAGAATGAAGAAAAGCATAAACACAATGAGAAATTAGAATGTGAAGTAGTAAGTCTAAGAAAAGAACTTGAGAAAGTAAAGACTCTGAATCTTATATTTGCTAAAGGATCTGAAACCTTAGATGATATTATCAAGGTACAACGTTCTCCTCCTATAAAGACAGGTCTTGGATATACTGGAGAATCTTCTCAGGCTTCAGCACCAAATTATCTAAAAGCCGCTACAACTGGTTTACAACATTCTACCACTCAGCAAGGGAATAAATAATCTTTGCAGGTAAAGCATGATCATCTCAATTCAAAGAACACTAACAGGAATATCTTTCAAAGAAACACCAATCAATAGGTAAATTCAAGTAGAAGACTTCATGAACGCAGAAATTTCTTTTTCAATGGACAATGTTTCTCATGTCACAATTTTGGTCATAAAGTTGTTCAATGTGTTGCATATAAAACCATCATGACAAGAGAAGAAAGAAAGAAAAGGATTGATATTGAAACAAAGAAGAATACATATAACAACTTTTCTCCTCTTCTAAATGAAGTTGAATGTGCTTATTGCAATAAATTTGGCCATGAAGAATCTGAATGCAGGAGCAAAGTTCAGCCAAAAGAGCATCTTCCTTCAAAATCCAAGGTATGGAAAAATAAGGAATTATAGGTTGAAAATTGTGGCATAGCGTTATTTGCAGAAGGTGAAGAAAATCAATGGTACATTGATAGTGGATGCTCAAGACACATGACAAGTGACAAAAACAAACTTCGTGCATATAGTGCTCTAGAAAAGGAAAAGAAAGTTACTTTTGGAAATGATACTCCTGCTGTAATTAAAGGAAAAGGGTCTGTGTTTTTAAGAGATAAGGTAAAGGCTAATGATGTCATGTATGTGGATGGATTAAGGCATAACCTATTAAGTGTAATTCAAATGTGTGATCAAGGAACTGAAGTTGTCTTTAGTTCAAAATAATATGTGGTTCGTGATCTTGATACAGGTAAAACAATTATAAAAGGAAAAATAACTCCAAGCAACCTGTATGTATTGAAGAACTGCAAAGAACAATGTTACTTGAGTAAATCTTCAGAAAACTGGCTATGGCTTAGAAGGTTGGGGCATCTAAGCTTCTCTCAAATCAACAAGTCAAGCAGACTTAATGCTGTTCGTGGTCTTCCCAATATTACTCTACCTGAAAGTATCATATGCAAATCCTGTCAATTTGGTAAGCAAACCAGAGTGCAATTTAATGCCAAGGAAGGATCATCAAGTAATCCTCTTGAACTCATTCATACTGACATATGTGGACCTATGAGGAAAAAGTCACCACGTGGTGAAGAATACTATATCTTATTTATTGATGATTTCTCTAGAATGTGTTGGATTGGGTTGATTAAACACAAAGATGAAGCATTTGAGAAATTTCAAGTCTTCAAGGCACTGGTTGAAAATTAATTAGATCTAAAAATCAAGTGTCTTAGATCTGATCGAGGAGGAGAATATACATCAGATGAATTCCTTGAATTTTGTGAACAACATGGCATAAAAAGACAGTTTTCTGTAGCTGGCACTCCACAACAAAATGGCATAGCAGAAAGAATGAATAGAACAGTTCAACAAATGGCCAGAGCTATGCTTGATGATTCTGGAACCCGTGACACTTTTTGGGGAGAAGCAGCACATACAGCGGTAAATATTCTTAACAAGGCACATGTTCATGTAAATAGTGATAAAATGCCATATGAACTCTGGTATGGCAATCCTCCCACTATGAAGCATTTTAGAGTTTTTGGAAGCAAATGCTTTATCAAAAATAATGATGAAAAACTTGGCAAGTTTGAATCTAGAGCATATGAAAGAATAATTCTTGGTCACTCCTCTAGGAGTAGAGCATATAAATGTTACAATAAAAGACTTCGGAAGATTGTTGAATGTATTGATGTTGTTATTGATGAGTCTCCTACAGCCCCAAAAGAAGGAAAACAAAGAACAAATGAAGACGGTGGTGACTTATGTCCTTCTACATCAAATAGCAATGATATAGACAGTGAACCCAATGAAGAACCTGAAGATGATTTATCTGAAAAAGCTCCATCCAGATATGTTCAAAAGAATCATCCAGAATCTCAAATTTTTGGAGATAAGGGATCAGGTGTACAAACAAGAAGGACTCTTGTGGGATCTTCTAGCTATCTGGCATTTCTATCTACTATTGAACCTCACAATGTCAATCAAGCTAGCAAAGATGAATGTTGGGTTCAAGCCATGAATGAAGAGCTTGATCAAATTGAAAAGAATCATACTTGGGAATTAGTACCAAGACCTCATAACAAAAATGTCATTGGAACTAAATGGATATTCAAAAACAAGTTAAATGAGAATGGGGATGTTGTAAGAAACAAGGCTAGACTTGTTTGCAAGGGGTATACTCAACAAGAAGGTATAGACTTTGAAGAAACTTTTGCTCCTGTAGCTAGACTTGAAGCCATAAGAATGTTTCTTGCTTTTTTAAGTTTTCAACAAATCAAAGTTTATCAAATGGATGTTAAATCTGCATTTCTCAATGGTGATCTAGAAGAAGAAGTTTATATAGAACAACCAAAAGGATTTATTTTGGGAAATGATGAAAATCTTGTTTGTAGACTTAAAAAGGCTCTATATGGTCTCAAACAAGCTCCAAGGGCATGGTATTATCGTCTTGACAAATATCTTCATCAACAAGGATTTTCAAAGGGGTCCGCTGATAGCAACTTATACACAAAAATTGAAAATGATAAACTATTGATTGTGGTTGTATATGTTGATGATATCATTTTTGGAAGTAATGAAGAATCTATGAGTCATAAATTTGGTTCTGTCATGCAGCAAGAATTTGAAATGTCTTTATTTGGGGAACTAACATTATTTCTTGGCTTGCAAGTGCATCAAACTACAGATGGTATATTCTTGTCACAAGCAAAATACCTTAAGCAAATTCTGAAGAAGTATGGCATGGAAGAGTGCAAACCTGTAAGTACACCAATGATAACCAGATGTAATCTCAGTTTTCATGATGATTCTCCCACGGTGAATCAACCAGAATACAGATCTATGATAGGAAATCTTCTGTATCTCACTGGGACTAGACCGGACATTATGCATGCAGTTGGGATTGTTGGACGATTCCAAGCTAATCCAAAAGAGACTCACCTTCAGGCTGTCAAAAGAATATTCAAATATCTACAAGGAACTCAAGACTTTGGACTATGGTATCCAAATAATGCTGATCTTACTCTTCATGCTTACACTGATGCAGATTGGGCTGGAAATGTTGATGATCAGAAAAGCACTAGTGGTGGTGCATTCTATATGGGGCCTTGCCTAGTATCTTGGTTCAGAAAGAAGCAAAACTCTATTGCCTTATCTACAACAGAAGCAGAATATGTGGATGCCGCATCATGTTGCACTCAACTTCTTTGGATGATGCAAACCTTACAAGATTTTCAAATCAAATGTTCACCTCCTATCTCCATTATGTGTGATAATACAAGTGCCAACAGTATCTCAAAGAATCTTGTTATGCATTCTAAGACCAAGCACATTCCCATCAAGTATCACTTCTTACATGAACAAGTGCTTGAACAAAAGGTGAAGTTGGAGTATGTTCCCTCCAAATAATAAGTTGCTAATATATTTACCAAACCTCTGCCCAGGGAAGTGTTTGAATATCTCAGACAGAAGCTGGGAGTAGTCTCTTCCTTGCAAAAAATCAGAACTGCTTAAATTCAGAAGATTAAATTGGATACGTGGGTTTCCTGAAAGACAGTGGCGTATATACGTGGGTTTATACACATAAAACCACGTATGGTTAGTTGATGACAAATTTTGTTTTGGGTCAACATTTTTTAGCACAGCTGCAGTATTGTTTGGTATCTCTGATGCTGTATGGTATCTCTGATGATGTTTCAGCTCTTATATTTCTGTTTCATTCTCTGATATTGGGTAAATATGCCTTGATGATTGGTGGTTGAAAGTGTTCAGGGGGAGGAATGTATGATGATTCCCATGGTTGGTTTTGGTAATTCTAGTTATTTTTATTTCTGACAAGTGCATCTGATGTGACAAAAGAAGACAGGTACAGGTGGCACAGTTTCAGGGGGAGCATTAGCCTTGCTGAGTGTAATGCATTTTTGGAATTATGATGATTCTAAAATGCGATCTCTTTCTTGAGGTGTTTTTGGTAGTGGTCATAAAAAGTCATATTTGTAATTTGATGAAAAGGTCATGATGAGACCTATGATGTAAAATTGTAATTTTTAGACACGTAAGTACTTGTTCAAATTTGTAAACCCACTTGGTTGGGTAGTTGAGTCAAAATGTGTAAACCCACTTGGTTGGGTACTTGAGTCTCATATGTAAATCCACTTGGTTGAATCTTTGATGTAAGTATGAGTCCTTGGTGATAGGAAGGTCATAGAGTCATGTACTTCATTGAAAAATATGTTTGAAATTTCAGCATGAATTCAGGGGGAGCATGGTAACTTCAGTGCACATCAGATCTACAACGCTCTTCTATCTACATGAGGAGAAAAAAACCTTGTGTTGGTTTTTGATCCGCCCTTTGCCCTTGATGTCAAAGGGGGAGAGTGACATGGTGTTTGAATAGGGGAAGAATATCATTATGCTTAATTTATCTATTTGTTGTGGTGATCAACACCATCGTGGTTGCCATCAAGTCCAAAGGGGGAGTTTGTTGGCAATATGATGCAGAGTGTTGTCCTTGATGGCAACCCACTTGATGAAGACGATGGTAACCTACTTGATGAAGTTGTTCTTGATGCTTGATGAGTTTATTAATGATGTAAATATGATGTTCTACAAGTAGCTCAGAAGTACCAGAGAAAGAAATATCAGTAAGGGCCAGAACAATGATGAAAAGTGTATGCTACAAGGAATACGTGGGTTTGTTAAGGAGAAGGCGTGTATGCACGCGGAAAAGTACGTGCCAAGTCGCGTATGATCAATTGCGCTCTAAATGTGTAAAACCAGGGGTTACTACCATGGTATTGACCCATTGTATTGAGCGCTAGATTGTCTATTTGATCCCGTCTAGGAAAACCATTGAAAGTTGTGTGGTTTTGGCTCATGGTATTGACAAAGGCTAAATCTATATAAGGAGAAGAAAATCATTGTGCAAGGTGTGCATGTATCTGGGCTTTAAATGAATACTTCACTCTGAAGTTTATCTGTATGGTTGAAATCTGTTCTTAATCGATATATCTGAATCTATGATGCACCTATGAATATGATGAAGGTTCAAAATCTCTAGATCTAGAAATGATAAATCTCTAGGATGATCTGAAAAGAAGTATTGAAGACCTGGCGCAAATCTGTTGAAGAAATTGAAGAAATCTGGGTAAGTTCATAGATCTGGTCTGTTCTGTAAATTTTATCTTTTATAGATCTATACGCAAGTTCATTTCATATAAAGCACGTGTATACGCGGATCTGTTTAAGAAAAGGCGTGTATGGGTAGTTAGGGTTGCTCTGAAAAATGCACAGATGTATACGCGGGTTCGTTTCGTGAAAAGCGCGTGTATACGCGGATCTGTTTAAACAAAGGCGTGTATGGTATCTGAACTTATATTTGCTTAAGGTTGAATGTGGTTCTGCATATCTATTCTGAAGTCTAGGTTATCTCTAATATTCTAGTTACAGTGGTTTCACTATTCTGTTTGAAGCAATGGGAAAAGTATGATTGTTGATAAGTAAAGGGTTGTATTGAAGTTGTTTGATCCAGTTTGAAAATTGATGAAACGTGGTCTACAGTGGAGCTGACGGTTGAAGCCTTCAGTAAGGGGGTAGTAGCTCCCTTCCAGGAGAAGCTGGTAAACGAGAGCAGGGGGTTATAGCTCCCTTCCAGGAGAGGCTGGTAAACGAGAGAAGGTTGTGGCCTTCTGCAGGTGGGTGCCTGCATGCTGGTATGAGTCTGCGCCAGTACATGGTTGTAAGATGTTTTCTTTATAATAAAATATTGAAGGTTGAGACAACGGCAGCAATGGTTTTCTCCCGAATTGGGTTTCCACCTAAAAATCCTGGTGTTCATGTGTGTTTCTTATGTGTGATGATTTACTCTGTTCTTACTGCACATGTTTACTGATTATTGAACATCTAAAGAATGAATGATGGAATGATATAAGTGAAGAATTATCTGCATAATAATATTTCTGGACATACGCATGTTTTATTAAGGATATACGCGTGTATACGCGAGTTGGCGTCAAGAAAGTAGCGTATGGGTTTTGAAGTAAGAAAAAGTAAAAATATTTCAGTATGTCCTAAGTACTAATTCACCCCCCCCTCTCAGTATTTTTCCCAACAGGATGAATAGATTAATCTTCTTAATCTTGTGGGAAAAGGAGATGTCTATCAATTGTCATTTCAAGAAATTTGTGAACTATGCTAGAACATATCAAGAGGAAAAGCAAAGTGTGTAAGATCCCCTCAAGATCCATTTATGGCAAGAGTAAGTAAGTCAGCATCAAGATTGGTAAGTCAAACTGAACCTAACAATTTTCTAAACATTCTTGGTAATTTAAATGAACAAAATGACATGCTAAGAATGCAAAACAAGCAAAAAGTTGCTTCATTTATATTTTGCCCTAAATGTAGAAATAAAAATGGTTTACATGAATGTCCAAGTGATAACATTAAAATGTGTAAAATTTGTGCAGGATCACATACTACTGAAGATTTCCCATCATTACCAGGGTTGAAGGAAATTTGCCAGAAGGATAATGGAGCAAATCAAGCACAAGGGCAACTTTTTTATGTAGCTCCAAGAGGACTATGGCAGCCTCATCAACCCAATATGATGCAATATCCTTATGCACAGTTTCAAGGTTATGCACAACAATCTCAAGGTAATTGGAAAACACCCTTGCCTTGGCAACCTTGGGCATCTCAATCCCAACCTCAAAACCAACCTTGGAAACCTTGGCCATCTCAATCCCAACCTCAAAACCAATCTTGGCAAAAAAGTTGGCAAAGGCCCTATAAAGGAAATCCACCATATCCTCAATCTTTCCCTCTCTATCCTCAATACCATCATCAATGTTATTCATACCATTCATCTCCACCACAACATCAATATCACCCTCATTTGACCTCAATTCAACCTTTCCCATTATCATCCACACAAGCACCCCAAAAATTCATTCCTACTCCACTACCTCCACAACCATTTCATATCCCCAACAATAAAACACCTCAATCAACTTACAATTTTGAGTTATTCCAAAATGATTAACTAGTTATCATTGAAGAACAACAACCAGAAGAAGAAGATTTAGATAAGGTCCAAGAATCATGGATGTCTATTAATAAAGAGAAGATATTGGAACCAGAGATTGAAAAGTCTCATGTATGCCTATCACCAGATTCTATGAATGAAGATCACATCTTCGAAGACTTGCATTTCATGATAGAGGAAAGACAAGGAAGACAAGATTACATTGAATCTTGGTTCAAATCAGTCATCGGATCCCAATGCTCAATTATTCAATATCTTCTGACATCATCTAAATCAAGACAGTTGGCATCTCATATACTAGTACATATCAAAGAGTATCTTTCAAACCTACATATGAGTTTATCTATAATATTGTTACAAACATGGTTCCATTGGAAGTATTCATATACTTGAACAAGATTTTCTTTTTCAAGTAGAGTAGGACATAAAAAAAAAAAAGTAAAGAGAAAAATAAGTCCTATTTTGAAAACCAGCTTGCTAGCATAATGGGACATGACCTTTGCTTGAAAACCAGGCAACTGGTGAGCAAAGTTCACAATAAGTTCTGCAATTTCATGATGGTTTCAATCTTTCATCGTTCTTCAAATCATTTTTGGTTCTATGCTCGAGTTGGATGATGTGGAATTCCTTAAGGTCCACCTTCCAAAAAATCTTATCCCATCGACCTCAACACTTTATCTGGGATCAAGATTAGAGATTATTTGGAGTGCCTTGGAGCTTGCATTCATCAATGGCAAGCCTCCTCATTGTTAACAATGGGAATACAACAATGTCTCTTGATTGTCAAATCTTGCAGGAGACTCGACTTCGACACATTCATTCGTCCCTGTCAAGATGCACTGAGGTACCTTGACACTCATTTACATTATCGGTGAGTTGTCTCGCATTGGTTAATTATTTTCATTATTGATCGGTAATCCAATGATTTCTTCCCATGATTGATTTCAACACATTTATTCGCATGGTAAGAATTGTACCATGAATGTTGGCTTTGATGAAGACTAATGGTTTTAATGGAATAAAAAACAACTTGCAGTAGTACATTTTATTAGTTTGTTGTAGCAGCATGTTCATCTTTTTTTCAATTCAAAAACAACCGCGGAAAGTGGCAGTTTCTACAGCTATTGCTGTAGCAGTCTGTTTTTGTTTTTTTTGCAACTTTTTCCAGAGGTAGTTTTGGCGCAAATATTGCAAGAGATTGGAGCAGAAATAAAAAATTCTGAGCTTCTGGGTTTTCTCATAATATGATAAATTGAGTAAGGAGCGGACATAATTTGAAAAAAAGAAATTTTTAAGGGCATTTCAGATGGGTTTTTAAGGCAGATTTTCATTTTTCAGCATTATGGACAGATTAGGACAGATTTCAGTATTTTTGCACAGCAGCGCCTTTTCTTCATCAAAATGAAATTCTAAAAGCATGCGGAAGTAGAAAAGGTAAAAATACACATTTTCCCTTTTGAATCACTCAATTCGGCCTTAAAATGAGTTCGTGGCGTATTTTTGTTTGTTGCAACATTGGGCAGAATGAAGGGTGAAACAGGGCAGAAATTGATTTTATGATAACTTTCAAACCGTGCATCCGTTGGTCCTGAAATTTTTATGGTAAATGCAT
Organism: Pinus albicaulis; assembly: GCA_034641835.2. Taxonomy (NCBI): domain Eukaryota; kingdom Viridiplantae; phylum Streptophyta; class Pinopsida; order Pinales; family Pinaceae; genus Pinus; species Pinus albicaulis. The sequence goes on along the minus strand of CM076570.1, from coordinate 1,503,252,040 downwards.
TGAGTTAGGGTGAATAAAAAAATAAAATTTCAGAAAATTTCAAGTGTATTATTCAAGAAATTGACCACTTTCACCTACAGCCATTTCTCATTTTTTGGGAAATCTATGCAACCAATGGATGATATTTTTTGTCAGAAGATGCATAATAATATTGGTAACAACCTCAGAAAATTTCAGGGAAATATGATGTACCATTTGATATAAATTGCAAAATTCATTTCATTTTACAATTCCACTCCATCTCACTCCACTTTCACTCCATCTCACGCCACTTTGATTCTATTTCACAAGTCATATTCCACTTTCACTCCATTACATTTCACATCCATATTCCATAGCCATACTTCATTTCTTTTTACAAATTGCATGTTGCAGCCACATCTTATTCAACAGATCTGACACAATTGTACAACCTACAAAGAGATGATGATTACAAGAAATTGAAGGATTCTGTTTTGAAGACCAACATGCTAAAAGAGGACCAAAGGAACAACATCAAGCACAAAAATTAACAAGGTCGAAATTCTGAGGTAAATTGTGAAAATTATTTTAATAGGAAAAATTTAAAACATGAAATAGATACAATGTGTATAATCATATGTTTCCTAAACAACCTATCATTCGAATTGATTAACATATCTTGGCCATATCCCTTATCCAACATTTCATAAGGGTCCTCATTAAAACCTTGATTAATGACTAATGGTTATAATCACAAAAGTAACCTCTTAAGATTGTATCATTCACTTATTTCACCACAAGTTCATCATAAATTCTCCACCAGATCCATAGCCACTTCATTTTCCCTTATAGCTTAATTACCTCCATCCTTTCACCTCCATTACACTTTGGAGCCAATCCATCTTTAAGTACAGAGAGGTAATTCTGAGGGTGAAGCATCATTCTACAACTAATCCATATTCAGACACAGAGATATAGTTTCAAAAATAAAGCATTAGACTCTGTAGTCAATCTAGCTTCAAGCATAGAAAAGTAATTCTGAAAGGAAGATAATCTGCATAGAGGAGGAATGTGGCTAATTGTCAGGACAGAACCAGTTGGAGTCAAGTATTTGGAAGGATATCCACAAGTCAAGGAGTTACTACAACAAGCAGGGAGGTTAAAATTTTATAGAGAAATTTGATGGCTTCCATAAGGAGATTACAAAATCATTTGCCAAATCTTTTGATGGAGCAGAAGAAGAAAAACTGACATGGTTATTGAAAATAAAACTTGACACTCCACTACAGGAGGAAGATGAAGAACCAATTTCTGAAAAGTTAACAAAGATTAGAAAATAGATTAGGGCCAAAAGAAGCAAAAAGATAAGGTTTGATGTTATAACAGAGGTTTCAGAGCACATGGAATAAGTTTTGATGAAATTGCATGAGGACATGCAATAGTTTTGTAGTGGGGGTATGTTGAGCCCTAGAATTTCCTTCTCTTTTACAAACCTTCACTTCATTTCATCATTCTTTTATCACTTCATAAGCCTAAAGTCAATGAAGAATGATTAGGATTTCTTAAAGGTTACATGCAATTGATTAACATATTGTATTTTCATGGTTTTTGCTGTTTTAATAATTTTGCGCAAAATAGCTACAGAATATAGACGCTCCGTAGTTGATCCCGCGTTCCACAGCTATTTTAGTGTTTAAATGGGTTACAGGTGTCGTCTGAAGGAAAAAAGCATATGGTTGAATTTCAAACCTCATCCACATCATTCCTTGCTCCCCACAAAGTTTGAGCAAAAATCTCCAAGCGGTTATGCACGTGGAAGAGACCAAAACTAAGAAGCAGATTCCTACCGGGACAAGGACTGTACAGATGTCTTCAAGCACAATATGAGGCCTCCACAAGAGTTCTAATCCAATTTTAATTGAAAAATACACTTGTTCCTATTTCCTCTCAAGGGTAGTTATGTATTTCTCTTATAAGAATCACTCGAGAGACTGAGAGGGAGCTAGCTAGTGGAAGTTTTATTGTTAAAATTGGCCAAGACCGCAATACTTTGTTTTGAAGCATTTTTCTTCAATGAAAGAGGAGAAAATTTAATACATGATTTGAAGCAATATTGAAGAGATTTGTATGTTGATCTGGTGGTAGAGGGCCCCTACTGCCCGAGAAGCTCTGTGCATTTTGTTTAGATAAGTAATTCTAGCTCTGTTTTGTTCCTAGTTTAGACAGTTTTTCTGAACTTTATGTTTTATGCTCACTTACATCGAATGCTACAGCCAGTCTTGCTCTTATGAATTGTTTCGAAACATCACTAATGCTGAATGAGATGAAGATGTAGTGTTTTAGAAATTAATTTCATTTTGGTTCAACTGTATTGTTTTAGAGATTAATTTCATTTTAGTTCAGCTGTAGTATTCCGGAAATTAGTTGCATGTCAGTTTAGTTCTGTTTAATGTATTGTAAGTTTTGTTAGCTAGTTGTACTTTAGTTTTGATTAAATTAGACCTAAAGGCCTTCATTATTTACAAATTGTTCTTGTTCTAAATCTCTGTTAATATATCATTATCATAGGACAAGAATTGGTAATGTCATCTTGTAGTCTTGACTGTTTTGCAATTTCTTATGATTTCACAAACTGCCTTTTTCCAAAGTTGTTCCAAAAGATTTCTAACCTATGAATGGGGCTTAACAATGGTATTCTCAGTGGCAGCATGGATTGATTTTAGTGTCATAGGTTAATTTAGAGTAGAATTTCTTGACATATTGCAGATAATCTTTTCTGAGTGTGTTCCAACAAATTTCTAACTATAGATGAGATTTTCTCTGTGATATTGTAAGTTGTTTGCTTAGAAAGAAACCTCATTTCATTAAACTTATCCTATTCTCAAGTTGTTCCAACATATTTCTAATATAAAGAATTGGAATGAGTTCATGTTATGAGTTATTTTCCTTGTCAAGTTTTGCAAACTATGAAGAGTTATTTTCTTTGTCAAGTTTAGCATTCTCTGTTCTTAGGTGCTATACATAGTCTGGGGTAGATTTTGCTTTGTTTTTTATCATTTTCCTAATTAGGGACAGAATTTACAATTACACTCTGTTTTGAGTCTAAGGTTTCCTTTTCTTTTCTTTTTGACATAGATTTGATTTCATCTTTTGAACATAGAGTAGCATATTAAGTACTAAAAAGACAAAACCCCCAAAAACAATAAGAAAAACACATACAACAAAGTAAGGAAGAGGTCACTTAGGCACATATAGTGCACCACACTTCATCAAAGTTACAAGCCCTGGTTGATAATTAATGGAAGCAATTTAGGAACACTAAATTGACTAGACAATCCTAGTGTCCAAATTGAGCTTGAGATAGCTCATTGGAAAGATTATCATGTCTATTTTATAGATCTATGCTTAGTTTTCAGAATAGAATTTATTTTCCCCTCAGAATGTCATTGTGCAGAGATTGATCAGTGCACCGCAGCGCCAAGGTGAAAAAGGAGGCAGAACTGTGATTTTTAGGGTATGTTTTCATTTTTTTCAGCTGCCAGTTGTCCCAAAAAATCTTATCAAAGTTGTTTTCTTGTATTTATTCATCATTATGAATCTAACGGTGGTCTCCTTTTGGCCAAAAAATGACTCAAACAAAAGTGCAACACCTAGGGCGTTGCACATCTGACTTTCCAGCTGTCACAAAATTGACTTGGAATGCATAAAACTTCCAAAATTTGCAAAAATTTCGAAAAACCTGTCAAAATTTGTTGAATGATGACTAGTGATGAAGTTTATGCATGGATTGAGGCTTCAACAAGAATATCAACCCTCCCTTCCTCTTTCTACATTGTTAGGGTTTCAATTTTTGCATTTTCGCTCTTAAGTTTTGAACTTGCAATCATGTTTCTTTTGGCATAATGTTTTTCCATCCTTCTCTAAATATGACTATCTTTCCTTGCCTTGTCCAGGAGCTTCTCAATATGTTGGTTGGCCCTGTCAAGCCAATTCTCCCAGTTTTCATTGATCATGATGGCAATTTGTTCAGTCAAAGTCAATTGATTTGCAAGTTCATCTTCTCTTTTATTTTCTAGTTCTAGAGCTCTTTTCATCCCTCTAGTCCTAGGCCTTTTTCTTGGTACTTGTTTTTTTATTTCATCCATCACACTATATGTTTCTAGTGTCTCTTCAAGCAAGACTTTATATTTTTCTGCCTCTCTTTGTGCTTTGATTAATTTCACTTCATTATTGAGATGTCGGGTCTTTAGCTTTTGGTTTTCCTACTCAAGAAAGGTAATGACAAATTTAGTTCTCTCAATATTAGTTTGTATTTCTCTAATATTGGATTCTTTTTCTTTGATGGTTGTGCTAGTGATATCATAATGATATTGCTAACTCAAATCAACAAGGTCAAAATCCATGTCTATCTCATGAAGATTTTCCTTCTCATGCTTGATCTCTTATTGAATATCTGCCTTTGTCACCTTTTGTTTTCCTTTGTCTGCCTTCTTTTCTGATGAACAAGGAAAGGCCCCTCCCAAAATCTGTGGGGAAAACATTTTCCTATGACTTCTCTGGTATTTTTTTTCCAATATGCTCAAACCAGCCCTCTTAGGCTTGGTAATCTCATTTTTTCTTGGTGACCCAATATGCACATGAAATGGTGATGGTGGTGGTGAAATGGGTGGAGTATTTTGAGATGATGATGAATTAGGTACTGTGGGATGAGATGGAAGGATTGATATGGAAGGATGAAATGGTGGAGGCACATCTTGAGCATTTTGAACTGGTGGAGCAGTGAAGATGTCATTCGCTATGAAAGTACTCCATAAGATGTTCAATTGATCAAGGTGATGAAGGAATATGATCTTGATGAGGGAGTGGTGAGAAATAATTTTAATCTGGTAGTCATAATCTCTCTTTTGAACAAGGTAAGGCATTTTTTCAATGCTTCTTAAGAGAAAATAAGGTATGTTGAGCATTTTGACCCTTGTGAAGTGCATTAATAACCGGACATGATAGGTGTATAGTCTCGAGAACCTTCCTTCACAAGTAAATTACTTCACGTTGATTTTCATCATGGGGGCATACCTATCCAGGAGGTAAGAGAAAGGAAAGACCCTCTTTCCTTCATTTTTGTACCTTGGCTTAATGTAGATCTCATAGTAATAATCCTCCAAGTATTTTTTTTTGTACCATTTTTCACCAACATTTGGAATTCCAGTGGCAACTACTATCATGGATGTGGATACTCTGAATGTGACACCAGCAAGGGTTACTTGGTTGCTATGAAGATTAGAAATGAACATCCTGGGAAAAACAGGGTGATATTGGACCCTTCTTATTTTTTCACAGTAGTCAAAACATCCTAAATGCTTGAAACATTTCACAGTGATGGGAAAGGCCATGAGTTCTTTGGTGTTCGAAGGTTAAATTCTGAGGATACTCCCTCCTTTGTGTGGAATCCTCTCTTCCCTTTCTTCTTCATTGCTGATTTTTATGTTTTCTTCTTCCATATTTTCTTGGCTAAAAACCCTAGGGAGATGATGGGAGTGAAATGTAGCTTTAGGGAGTGGGGAATAGGATGAGAAAATTTAAGGAGATAGGGGAAGGGGTTTATGAAATTAGGGAGGTGATAGGAAGTAAAAATTGTTAGTATGAATCTTAATTCCAAGCGTACGAAAAAAGACCACTTTAGTTGTGCATAACAACCCTAACAGAAAATATGGTTGTCAATATCTTTAGATCTACAGTTAGGTGATCAAGATAAATGCTGCAAAAATATAGATCTATGCAGTAGAAGACATTAAACAGTAGAAAAAACAAGATTTACTCCATGCATCCAATAGACAAGACAAGAATATGTTGAATGAATTTTGTATTAGGGTCACCTGGGAGGAAAACACTGGAGGGTGTTCCCAGTTCTCGTCAATGGGATGGGTTTTTGTAAGTCCTTAGCACTTTAGATCTAAAACTCCTCTCTCTTGATGTTGTAGAAAACCCAGAAAAAAAATGGTAGCAAAATATGACTATGATAGTAGATCAATAGTCAGACCAAAAGTATAGATCCAGAGTGATCTTTAAACAACAAAAGGTGATAAATGAATGGAAAAACCCTTCTATTTATAAAAAAATATTGAGTTATTCTAGATATTGGTGCATAGTTAAAATATTATTAACCAAATCAAGATCCAAATTTTGTGGAATATTTTATTATATTTGTTGGAGGGAAAAGGAATTTGACTTGGGTTAAATCCGTTTATTTATAAATAATAAATAAATAAAATGATTTATTATCTGAATAAGGAGGCTAAGGAGGGCCATCATTCAGTACATCAATAAATAATAATGAACTTTTCTTTAATTAATAAAAATTATGGTTGAGTAATAATCAAATAAATAATGATTTATTTAATTATTTATGGGTGATTTAGTCATATTTAACAAAGAATATTATTTAAATAAGGTTTAAATCATTATTCTTTAGAAAATAATAAGATAAATAATGATTTGTCTAATTAATTCCTTGTTTTGGGTTAAATATAACCAGGAATATTAATTAAACTGCTATTTAACTAATTATTCCTTGAGAAAAATCAAACAAATATAGATTTATTTAATATTTCCTCATGGGGTTTCCTGTTTAGACCGTAAACAACTTAATAAAGGTGGTTTACTAAGTTATTTTTCATAGTGAATGCAATTTTACTTAGGGTAAAATTGGTATTACATGGTGTACTTGGGTCCATCTAATAACAATGGGTTAGATGACCAAAAAATGGTGTAACAGAATCCCCCCCAGTGTGCAAGCGTTAGGAGCTAATTGTATGACTGAAGTACATTGTAAGAACTCAATCACTAGACGTCGAAGGGGAAGTAAAAGAGAGAGGAGTATAAGGTAGAGCAAATTGTTGAAAGAACTAGACCCTGAGGAGGCGAGACTTACAGGTGCGACAAGTCTCTTTGATGAGTGAGTACCTATGCTATAGGCGGTGGGGGAAGGCATACCTATGCTCGCCGAGGCAAAGTACAAACAATGTGGCATCCAGAAAACCACGGGACGAAATAATATAGCATATGGTGGCATAAACATGAGCCAGATAAATAACATGATAATGAATCCCACATACATATTGTGCCTGGGATAACAGCCAGGACTTGTACAATAATATCTGAGTACATGACATATAGATACAACCCAGATGCCCCTGTAAATAGGAAAGGGCTCTGAAAATTTGATTGATATATGCAATCAAGAAGGCGCTGCAAGTGGTTGAGGCCGGTATCATCAAATCTATGGAGCTGCATCGAAGGCTGAAATGAAGAAGTCATCCGAGTATGTGGGGGGCTACCTGTAGGGCCACCCCCTCATGAGGGCTGTGACATCTCACACACACCCGGGAATCACTGATATCAGCTACTGCATCACTAAACCATCAAGTATACAGATCTCGATCATGATGAAAGGAGTTGGAGCTAAGAAACAATCAAGTCAAAGGGAAATAAGGATTCCCTTTTCCTGATCCGGGGCACTGAACAAAAGTGGAAGCTGGAACCAAGGTACACCGCCCTCTAGACCTATCTTCTGGAATGAATGAGCTGATGTCGATAGAAGGAGGTCCGCCATAGGTGAGGCAATAAGGGATCCTCAACTAAGGCACGAGAGAAAATAGTAGAGCGATTGACAGATTGACACCAATGATGATGATGAAATGGAGGGTATTGAGTAGCGAACGAACAACTTCCCTTGTTAGAGCATAAAGGGCATGGATGTCCTGGTAGCGACTGACACAACATCATGAGGGATAGGGGACAGTGGGAATGAAGGACATAATGTGTGACACGAGAGAGGGACCAAGCAATGAAGGATGGAGGACTATAGCGGGATGCAAAGGGACTCGGGATAGACTCCATGAATGCAATGATGACTCAACTCGGATGCTCTAACCAAGGGTGACTCGATGGTGCTGCCACATAGAAAAGAGGTCCAATGGAGACCATAAAAGCATGAGTACAAGATGGTAAATCACGACAAAAGTTGACACGAGTGTGGACAAGTATGGAGGAAAAGTGGTTCCCCTAGTACGAGTGTTGCAAGTGAAGAAATTCGATTTTGAGGAAGGGTGAAGTGGCGCTTCTTGGAAAAATGTGTCCTGGTGAAGTATCAAATCACTAAAAACTAATAGATACCCATTTGAGGACTTAGTGAGAGCGTTCCAACGGTACAGACGGTTTGGTAAATGGAGCTACAGTTGGGTCGTAGTAGGCGAAAGAAAAATAGGGGTTTCTCTTTTAATAAGGCATTTTCCCTCCAAATTTACTCATTTGCATGTGGAGCTATGGTGAATGTAGAGAGGAGAGAAGGCCCTAAATCTTGTGGCGATTGTAACAGACAAATCGACCATTGGAATCGAGATCTGTCAGTTACAGGTAAGAGACCTAACCCTACTCTTTCTTTTTAGTGGATTGAAAGTTCAGATTAGGTCCTTAGGGCTCACGAATAGACCCCCACTCCTCTTCACGGCTGGGCCACACTTTTGGGGCAAAAAGTGTGACCTGGGTAGTAGGTTTTGGGTAGAAAAGTGCGACTTGTCCCAGGTTTGGGCCTAAAAAGTGAGACCTGTTAGGGAAGGGTTTTTTTGTGTTGTCTTTTGGCTGAGCACTAGGTTTTTGTGATGAGAAACAGTATTTCCTATATGTATGCTAAAAAATATGATGGTTTTGTGCAAATATGGTAGAATTACGGATCAACTGGAGAGAGAGAGACCTGGGCGCATTACGGTCGAAGATCTGAGAGGATTAAGGTGTTTGCAGTGCTTTGGCCAGGTTTGGGGTTCTGAAGTTTGTGGGGAACCCTTTGATGAGAGCTGGAGAGCCCTTATTGGCCTGGATTGTTAGCTATTGGGACCCAGACCATGAAGTCTTTATAGTGCAGGGGCACCGGATCGAGTTGATGGTCCAGTATATATATTTCCTGACAGGTCTTCAACTACTTGGGATGGTAGAGAATACTCAGCCAGTATTACCGCATGGGTAGAATATCATAGAGTTTGTAGAGCTCCATTGTCAATCAGGTCTCCAAGTCAAGGGGACTCGGATACCCATCAGGGATTTGGAGAGGTTAGAGACAAGTGCTGTGGCCGTAGCGCTGCTGCGGATCCTAGGCAACCATGTACTCCATCACATCACTAGGGGGTAAATGATGCTTGTAGAGAGTGTTTGAGTTGGACATATGATGGGTGGGCCCAGATGATGTTGTCATCGTTGAAACGACAGTTGTCGCTATGAAAGCGACATGTGAACCATGATTGTGCATATGGTATAGTTTTGTGCTCGTTCTTATTTGAGAAGGTCTCGATACTTTGACCTCGCATACAGCTCCAAGATGGGGGCCTGAGAGATCCTATGATGCGCTGGTGGGGGTGACTACTGTGCAGAGGAGGAGGTGGAGAATTTGGACGGGTTTTTCGTCCCGAGTTCCTTGTTCATTGGGATTAGATGCCACTATATATAGATGAGTATCCCTATAGTGGAATGAGTTATTGTGGGGACCTGGATCTGCCACTACTACCTGGTCGAATATGGGGACCCGATGGTAAGTGACAAATTGCTAATCTTTTATGTGTATGTAAAGTTTCCAGAATATTGTATGTGGTACTGATTATTTTAATTTTGGTATGTAGATACAGCACCAGTAAAACCAGCCGGGTACATGGGACGACCTGCAGTATCAGGGGCCGCAGGATCTAGTGGATCAAGGGCGCAACAAAATGAGGATGCAACAACCCTTCTAGAGGACATCCGTCGTAGATGTGAAAGGCTTCTAACCGGTGTTTCAGAGCGAAGTTGGCAAGACTTAGATGACCAGTACATAGAGCCATGTATTGGTTTACCCTATGAGTGGCGAGGGGTCATGCGGCGCATGGTGATGGCTAGATAGGTATGCGTGATATACAAGCTATGGGGGCAGAGCCACTGGCTTAGGATCCTCTAGATAGTGATTAGTGTGTAGGGGTAGGTGGTGCCCCCAGTTTTGAGTTTTTGTAACATGCTATTGGCATGTCATATGTATCAGAGTTGGTGGACTCTAAAACATTTTATATGACACATATTATGGATATGCATCGTTTTGATATTTTTATGTTATTGTATTGTGTTAAATGCGTATGCTAAATGCCAATCTAGAATATGGTTTGCAATGATATCTACATAGTGATTTTGTGCTCTAGGTACATGATTGAAATTAATGATTTCAAATTCATGCATCAAAAGATTCACTCATAAATATCTTCTGAAAAGGATAGGATTATGCACATGATAGACACCATTCAATTACATGACAAGAAGCATGTAATATAAATGAACATGAAGGTGGAGGAGGCGATGTGAAAGGGCATCAGCTAATAAACCTCGTACTGCATCATATTCGACCTGATTATTGGTAGTAGTACCAATGCATACACCGTTCGAGCGAGAAAGCGAATGCAAGGGGGTAAAATGGCCCAACCTGTGGAGGCTAGATTCTGGGAGTAGTGACTTGCACCATCGGCAAACCGATATAAGGTGTGGATGGGGGGTCCCTCTGAAAGGTGCCACAAGACAATAAATGGGTGGATGAAGAACAATGTTGGCAACTTGAGCGCAAAGTAGAAATCGAACGTACTCTGTGGAAGGGAGTGATCTGGGTAGGATGTCTACTACCCACATGCCGTCAGTGAGGGGAAGTGTGGGAGCTACCAAAGGCGTAGCTTGAGCTCAGGCCATGTAAGTCACCAAAGGTTCGGATGATGGCATCCTGTTTATAGGCAGGAAAGATGAAGTCAGGGGTGGACATGGCTTCCATAATGTCGTCATCAAAACAGAAGGAGGAATGATGGGAGGAAGAGAGACCACATGACACAACGAAGCTACCTGACTCATCATCATGAGAAGGAAGGCTCACATGCGCATTGTCACGGGGGATGATGTAAGAACAAGTAGATAAATGATCTACTGATGTTGAGCCTAGGGTGATCTGTGAAAGGAGGTCAAGCGAAACAATAGGAGAAGATTGAGAGGGAGGTTCTGCCGAGGGTCTCAAGGATGATGAAAGGTAGAGGATGGTGGCTGCATGCTCCATAATTTCGAAATTAGGGGGGGATGGGAATGTCAATAGGAGCGGGTAAATCCTCAGTCTGGCCTACGGCATATTGTACAAGTACAGGAGAAGCAGATTGGTTCTACTCAATCTCGTACTCCTGAAATACCTCTAAAGAGGCACAGTAATGCGTAAGGTGGGGAAAATGATGAGAGTAATGGCCATGGAGATCACACAAAGCACAAGGATGATTGGTGTGAATAGTCTTGGTGCTCTTGGCTACATTCGATGAAGAAACAGGCGTTTCAGGGACAGTAGACTTAGGGAACGCGATTTTAACCATGGGCTTGATGTGGGGCAACTCGAGACAAGTATGGGTGGCGTGATCAATGACATCACAAAAATCATAGGGCTTTAGAGGCAGAGGAGGTGCAAGGTCAATCGGGGCAGCCTTGTCCTTTGAGGCCCTTTTGCGATCTTTGCCTTTCTTACCCAAAGCGGTCGCAACAGGAGGTGGTTCCTATTGAGGTGGCTGAGGCACTGTGACAACGGGAGAAGTCGGGGGGACCGGTTGAATCGGGGTCAAAGAAAGATAAGGTTTAGGTTGACCTAGCAGGGTAGCAGCTGGAGGATCAAGGTACCAGACGGGAATCCAAGGGTCAAGTTAGGGAGAGAGAAGGTGGCCATAACAGGTGCCGTATAGACTCCTGGTGGGGGAGCTAGGAACAGTATTTGACTGGAGGGGTAATGACCATGCGATATGACTCCTAAATGGTTAAGGCCTAGAGGAACCGTTCCAGGAGGGTAAGGAGGCTCATGAGTACCAGCTGAGGGCCAAAAGGAGGAGGTACAGAAGGTTGAATCGAAGGGCTAGGAGAAGGCTGTGGAGGGCGAGGAGGCTGCTGACTAGCCGAGGCGGGCCACTTGAGGGCAGCCTAAGACGTGTAGAAATTTGAATAATAGCTGAATTATTCATCGAGATTATCCTGATTACACACTATTTAAGCTTCATGCATAATACATAACCTCTTCTACAATTGATCATCAATATGTGGAAATAGAAGCAGTCGCATGCGCACATTAAAACATAATCAAGCACACATATGACACAGTATGTAATGGGGAAAGATAATAGCTGAAAACCCCCAAATATATGTATATTATAATGATAGAGAACACGTAACAATACATAGCACAAAGCTCCTCACAGCTCTCAGCACTATCTCACATGCTACACACAAACTAGCTCTGAGATGAACAAGTCACAGGTTCAAATCTCCTCCACAAGTCTGCCTGCCTCTACTGCGCAATCCAAGATGAATAATGATGAGATCAAAGTTCAAATCCCACTGGCTTGTACTTCACAATCCTAATTTGCAATATCAATCAATGTGTGTGAAAATCCCATGCACAGCTATGCTCACAACTGATAGTAGACTCACCCTTTCACCCACCTCTAACACTGGTCTCCACTGAACTGTCCATGCATTGCAGTTAACTGATGTATTCTTTAGTTGATTTATGAGTTAATAATTAGTGAATTAATTAATAATTAATTCACACCACTCATCACTAGTGTATTTATCAGTTAGACTAAATACAACTAGTTCAACTAAGTTAAACCGAACACAACTCCATCAACTGTCTCATCAACTCCACCAAACTCTGCCACATGAGTTCTAACTGAAGTCAACCATGAAATAGCTCAACTAACCCTTAGGAAAAGCATATTTCCTTCTATCAGCTGCATGTGCCACATCCAAGCATCAAACTGAAGTGCTCCAAGAGGATAAGATAATGTTTATAGTCTAAATATTATTAAGGGTTAATAATATTTGACTGTTCTATTTTTAGCCCGGCAGTCTAAAAATAGAAACCACCCAATGTCTAAAAACAGAGGTCCATCTATTTTTACCAACTCGACCAATCATCCATAAATAGCATCCTGCAACTCATAGACCATGATCCATATGTCTAAAAATAGACATAGTCTAAAAATAGACTTTGCGCCAAAAATAGCCTGCGGGCCCACTTAGTGAAGGCGACTTCATTTCACTAAGCTCCATCATCTTGTTGCAATTTCAACACTCCCTCTCAACAAGATATGGATTATCTGCAACCCCTATCCTGCCTCTGTGGTATTCGAATTTGCTCCTGGTGAGCGCCTTCGTCAAGATATCAGCATCCTGATCCTCCATGGGAATGTATGAAAGTAACATGATTCTCCGCTGCACACAATCTCTGATATGATGGTACCTGATGTCGATGTGTTTGGATCTATCGTGAAATACTGGATTAGCCGAGAGTTTATTACAACTCTGGTTATCACAATAAATCATAGTAGGCTTCAAGCGTGACCCGAACAACCCGAACAGGATCTTCCTCATCCATATCGCCTCGCATGCAGCCAAGCTTGCTGCCATATACTCAGCCTCTGCTGAACTGAGTGCCACGGATCTCTGCTTCCTACTATACCAAGAAAATGTTGTTGACCCGATACTGAAGATCCCTCCAAATGTGCTCTTTCTGTCCATTGGGCTCCCTGCCCAATCTGCATCCGTGAAGCCACATAGCTTCACCTCATCCTCTTGTCTGTACCACAAACCATATCCCAATGTGCCTCTAAGATAACGCAATACATGCTTGTCTGCCTTCCAGAAGAGCTTGGTTGGCTTAACCATAGCTTGTGACAGCTGGTTAACAGCATAGCATATATCGGGTCGTGTATTGACCAGATACATAAGTGACCCCACCAACTGTTGATAAACAGTGGCATCCACTACCTCCGCTTAAGTAGCATCATCTTTCCTCCATCCACCAGGAAGAGGAGTGTCGATAGCCTTGTAGCTATGCATGTTGAACTTCTCCAGTAACTCCTCGCATACTTGCATTGAGACACAAACAATCCATTACTGCGCTGCCAAATTTCCAATCCCAGGAAATAATGAAGGAGACCCAAAGTCCTTCATCTCAAAATCCTTTGCAAGATCAACCTTGCATGAGTGTATCAATAGTTCATCACCTATCAAAATCAAATCATCTACATAAAGTACAATGATCGGCAACTTATCCTCCACCACAATCTGGTATAGGTTCGGATCCGCCTCACTTTTGGAGAATCCAAATCTGGTGAAATAACTGTCTATCCATGTGTACCAAGCACGAGGGTGCTTGACACTGTACATACAGTGCTCTCTTGAGTCTGCACACATGCGACTCACTTCTGAAGATCTCGAAACCTTTGGGCTGCTCTATGTACACCTCCTCCTCAATGACTCCGTTGAGGAACGCAGTCTTCACATCCATCTGATGAATGTGTCACCCCATCTGCGTTGAGAGAGCTAGGATCGTCCGTATGGAAGAATACCTTGCGACAGGTGCAAAGGTCTCCTCATAATTGATCCCCTCTATCTGTGAGAAGCCTCGGGCAAAAAATATTTCCTTGTACTTCTCCCTCCTATCAGTAGCACCTTCCTTTGTAGATCCATCTGAACCCTGTGATTTAAAGCCGGCCTTGGGACAATCTCCCATGCACTGTTTCTGACAATCGAATCATACTCTTCCACCATGGCATCTACCCATGTGAGGTCCTCCACAGCTTCCTCAAAAGAGGATGGCTCTGTCACGATATACTTGCTCATAAGAGCCATGTATCCCGATGTGCGATCCGGTGAGTTGTCTGCATGCTGCCTTGTTGTCTTGTGGGTGGTTTTACAACCTTCTCTTGCATCTTGAGCCGATCGGCAAAAGCACGCCAGTGTGTGCGCCCTGCGATGGTTGAGTGGTCTCTTCCACTCCATGAACTTCCTCTTGTGGCTGATCCACATCCTGAAGCTCATCCTTAGGAACTAATAGCTCCTCATCTGCATGCAAGTGTGGCTCCTCGTATCCAGGTTCAATTCATGAGATCCACACCATCTCAATGAATCCTGCCCAAAAATTTCCTCTTGGGATTACTCATGCATGTCACCCCACCTCTCACCTGGTGGTATAGCTGCATGCACTCCCTCTACCCATCTGGCACGAAATTTCTCTGCATGAGTGGTTTCTTCCACTCCGCGATCCTCATATTGTGGCTGCTCCACATCCCGAGGTTCACTATTACCTGCATGCAAAACTTGCTCCCTCTCAAGCATCAACTGCATGTCTTTATTGCACTTCCCAACAGTAGGAAGCTCCGTAGACATCCCATCTATTTCAAGTCTGTAGAGATTCTTAGCTCGAATCCCAACCTTCTTGACTTGTCCTGCTGCCTTGTGCCAAAGGAAAAATTTTCCTTCACTGAAGACAACTTCATACCCTTTATCCTCTAACATTGCGACTGAGATTAAATTCTACTTTAAACCTGGAACATGCACTACATCTTGTAAAATAATGAGTTTACCCGATTCCCTCTGAAAGGTTATGGTACCAATTTCGGTCGCATTGTATCGTCCATTTTCGCCCAACTCAACATGCAACTGGAGATCTTTCTCCACTAAGTCACTGAAAAGATTCACATCTCCTGTCATGTGAAAGGAAGTGCCACTATCAAAATACCACCCTGATCCCAATGCACTAGACACCATGCATGCAATCAATGAGAATTCCAGCTCAAATTGTGAGGCAAGAGCCTCACCAGCTACAGCTCCAGCAGCCTACTTGTTCTTCTTCTTCTGTGGACAATTCGTGGCGTAATGCCCATGCTCGTGACAGTGAAAACACTTCACTTTGGACATGTCGCGCTCTTTACCATCCACACCGGATTGAGAAGCATTCTTCTTTCCCTTCCCCTTCCTTGCTTTGGCAGCCAAAGCACAATCCTCTTCATCAAATGTCTTTGATGAAGATCCATCCTTGGTACTCCGCTTTATCTCCTCTTGCACAAGATCTGACCAAAGTCGCTCCCATCCTGGCAATTTTTCCCGACCATTGATAGAGTCCTCGTAGCTATGCCAACTCTTTGGTAGCCCAAGGAGAGCCAAGCTCACCAAGTCTTCTTCATCCACACTAACTCCTACACTCTCAAGCTCATCCCTGTAGTGGACAAACTTTGTCAAGTATACCGGAATAGTGTCATTCTTCTCCATATTTATTTTCCTGAGTTTATCCTTGAGCGCCAACTTCCTCTGGTCGCTCTTGCTTTGGAATAAATCTGTCAAGGCTTTCCACATCAAAAATGGAGAAGCCTTACCATGCAAGCTAGATACTATGCGATCCTTCACGCCCTCCAACAGAATCCTTCGACACCTTGCTGTCTTCTTTTGCCAAGCCTCAACCAAGGCTGCATCGCTAGGCTTTGGAAATTCAGCATCTATGAACACCTTCAGCCCATTTTCATCGAGCACCGCCTCCATCCTATCTCTCCATGCAATATAATTCTAGCTGCCTTCGAGGGCATACTCCAATCGCAATCCTTGATAAGACATTTTGACTTCGACACCAAGAAAACACTACTGCAAATTTGAATTCCACCAGCTCAAAACTCAACCGCTTCTGATCTGTGAGAAAAAAGTATTTCTAGCACAGAGATCGACTGTAGGTGCGTTTACTGGATATATCACCTTTCAAAGAAAGGATGGATCCAGAGGCTACCTGGCCCGCTTACAGACTCTGTCTACCGAAATAAATTGTAATCACTGTAATAGATCCGATGATCAATTCAACCTCTGATACCATGTAGAAATTTGAATAATAGTTGAATTATTCACTGAGATTATCTTGATTACACAATATTTAAGCTTCATGCATAATACATAACTTCTTCTACAATTGATCATCAATATGCGGAAATAGAAGTAGTCGCATGCACACATTAAAACATAATCAAGCACACATATGACACAGTATGTAATGGGGAAAGCTAATAGCTGAAAACCCCCAACTATCTGTATATTATAATGATAGAGAACATGTAACAATACATAGCACAAAGCTCCTCACAGCTCTCAGCACTATCTCACATACTACACACAAACTAGCTCTGAGATGAACAAGTCACATGTTCAAATCTCCTCCACAAGTCTGCTTGCCTCTACTGCGCAATCCAAGATGAATAATGATGAGATCCAAGTTCAAATCCCACTGGCTTGTACTACACAATCCACATTGGCAATCTCAATCAATGTGTGTGCAAATCCCATGCACAGTTATAGTCAAAACTGATAGTAGACTCACCCTTTAACCCACCTCTAACACTGGTCTCCACTGAACTGTCCATGCATTGCAGTTAACTGATGTATTATTTAGTTGATTTATGAGTTAATAATTAGTGAATTAATTAATAATTAATTCACACCACTCATCACTAGTGTATTTACCAGTTAGACTAAATACAACTAGTTCAACTAAGTTAAACCGAACACAACTCCACCAACTATCTCATCAACTCCACCAAACTCTGCCACATGAGTTCTAACTGAAGTCAACCATGCAATAGCTCAACTAACCCTTAGGAAAAGCGTATTTCCTTCTGTCAGTTGCATGTGCCACATCCAAGCATCAAACTGAAGTGCTCCAAGAGGATAAGATAATGTTTATAGTCCAAATATTATTAGAGCTATGTCTTTAAGGCAAATCTATTATGTTGGCCGATCTAAAATAGATTCCAGCAATATCTAAACAAGGTCCATATATTTTTACCAACTTGACCAATCATCCATAAATAGCATCCTGCAACTCATAGACCATGATCCATATGTCTAAAAATAGACATAGTCTAAAAATAGACTTTGTGCCAAAAATAGCCTGTGGGCCCACTTAGTGAAGGCGACTTCTTTTCACTAAGCTCCATCATCTTGTTACATTTTCAACAAGACGGTTGCATCATGCAAACATTCAATGAGCTAGGATCATAGATAGGAGGGGGAAGACTAGGGAATGTACCAAGCAAGGAGGAATCTTTGTGGACTCTGAGTGAGACACTGGTCAAAGCATCGACGGTTTGCTCATTGGCCACCGAAGAGATAGTGGAATTAGGGGAGGTCTAAGACTTCAGTTCGTAATACATCAACTGGTGAATGGTGACTATCTTTCCATCATGAAGGAAAGATATCTTGTGGTGAACCGTGGAAGGGATAGTAGACATCACATAAGTGTAGCTACGACCCAATAGAATGTTGTAATCTAAGGGGGCATCTATGACTTCTACGTTAACGCAAACAATCTTTCCCGCAAGAGTAATAAGACAATTGAGGAATAAGCCAATGGGCTGGGAGGCGTGGCCATCCCACACTTAGATAGTGATTGTGGAAGGAGCCAACTCAGGTGATCTGAGTTGTTTCCAAACCGAAGCGGACATCACACAGGTGGATGCCCCCTCATCAATAATACACTGGGAAATGTTGGCGTTACGGATATTGAATGGGATTTGGAAAGCGACGAAAGCTGGGAGAGGAGGATGTTCTAACCGGTCAACATCAAAGACAATCAATCGATCGTTGGAAGGATCTACAATGCCCACGGCAGATAGTAGAGCTTTTCATTGTGAAGGGCACGACTAGAGGAGTTCTAGCGTTGAAATGGCAGTAGAAGATTGTGCCAGATCATATACTATGCTATGTGAATGGGTGGCTTTGCCCAAAGCAGCATTTCAGCGCAATGGTTCCTTAGGGATCTTGGGATGAACCTTCGCCCTAGGCTGAGGGATCTTCAATGGGCCATCAGGTGTCGAAAGAGGCTCTATAGAGACCGAAGGAGGTGGCTTGGGGATAGATGTAGCGGGGGGCTTGTTGTACTTATGAGACCGAGTCTAAAGATTGATGTCAATAGTTGGAGGTTGATCAGAGCTCATCATGAGAATCTGGTAATCGGAGGTACCAGATGGAAGAGGTTGAGTGGCCACCTAACCTTCAGGTGTTTAAGTAGCCATGAACCCTTGCTAAGGGAAAGGATCGGTAAGCACAACCGGTTGACTAGGTGCAGGATTGGGAGGAATGGAAGGAATGACTTGTTTTCCTCTCAAATTTGCTTGAGACTCCCACAGTTTCCGCATTTGCGGCAAAAGAGGACAATAATGTGTGTACTGACCATAAACACCACAAAAAGAACAAGGCTTGTTCATGCAAACAAGCCTGTCCTGCTTGGGCTGAGTGCCTTGTTGTTGGTTCGTAGTGTTAGGAGCATTACCTTGATTAGGTCCAGTATTTCCAGGAGTAGACTAATTTTGAGTGCCTTTCCTCTTCTTTTTGGAGGGAGGAGGACTAGTCACGCCCTGGTGTGCATACACCTACCCCTAAAGAGCAGTTGCTACTGCTGTGGCGGTTGAGAAGGCAAGGGAGGAGGAGATGCTAATGCTAGAGGAGCTAGAGCACCAGGCTGTGGATACAGGTAATAAGGAGGTTGGGTAATAGTGTGGTAAACAGGAGGTTGGGAAAAAACAGGAGGCATGCCGTATCTTGGATACGTGCTACTGGGAGGGGGAAAAGTGCAGGAGGTGCTGGCCCCCCCCTGAGGAAAGCCACAGCTCATGGAAGGTTGAGCATATGGATTAGAGAGAGCTCTAATAATACCGTCGACGACGTGAGATGCCCCCGGTGCATTGGCACCACGGGGTCTGGGAAGATCAGGTAAAACGGTATAAACATAACCCGACTGAGCATAGTGTTAGCTCCCTGTAATTCAATAGATTGGCAAGACTAAACTATAGAGACTACATACAAAACCACTTTGGGATTCTAGGATCTAGCCCTCTTGAATCCAGAGAGGGATCTCTGTATAAGTGCAAAGATTGATTTATCTTTTAAGGTTTTAGTATGATATTAGGCTAGTTATTAAGAACAAGGGTTTTTTGTTTGTTTGGATGGTTGGGCATGATTTTTGATTGAGTGGAAAGTCCTAAAAATGAAAGAGTTTCAAAGGGGTGAAGGTGCAAATAATCAGAACAAGGTTTAACTAATAGGATAGACATGAAACAACACTTAATACATTGGGCTATGGAGTCACAAAAGGGTTTAATTGTGCAACAATTTCAAGAGTGGTCCAAGGGGCAAGTCATCTATATCAAAAGATCTTTTTAGATTAAATGATGGAATGTAACACTAAAAAGTGTTGAGAAAGTGAAAAAAGCCAATAATTTCAACAAGGATTTATCAACTTTCCATACAAGAAAATCCTTTTTAAGTGATTGTTTGAAACCAACCAAAGACATGGCTAACCTTAAACTTCTTTGGACAAGCTTATATTAAAGCTAACTTATCAGACAAACAATCTAGTAATCCACATGACTACTTTCAGAAGGGATGAAAACCGATAAGAGAACAAAGTGCAGCTTAAGATCAAGCAAAATACATTAAAATCATAGCCTACTTTCAACACACTCTTAGGGAAACCTTCCAAACAACCTTTGGAGAAAGAACTAGAAGACAGGGAAAACCATAAACTTTTCTAGTTTAACTCTACTTAGTATGTAATGAAAATATCATTCAAGAACTTCCTTTCAAGTTTTACACATCAAGACATGGAAAAACCAACATTCCTTGATAATGTTTACACTTAACTTAAGTCATTCCTAAATACACAATTGGGGGAAAACATAAAGATAAAGCTTATCAGTGAGAGTAGGGTACTTTTAACAGTAAATCCTAGCTCTATATTTGTTGTTCTTTATCAGAGAAAAGTGAACAAAATGGCATACATAAAAGGAAAACAAGTTACAATAAGAAGTACTTCACTAATGATATAGACCAGGATCCCATGAATCAGCTTGTATATTGATGTCAATCCAGTTACAAACTACAAGTCCAGTGTTTCAGTATAGCATCATCTTCTCTTCTCAGCCTAACTTCTTTGATCACAAACAGAGCTTCAAAAGCCTCTGAAAACTATTTGCATGTAGAAAATTTCGAGAAATAAGTATTACATCAAAGTCCGACAACCAACCCTTTACAATGTGCTCCTCAAGGAGGTTTTATAAGAAAATGAGGAGGTGGAAGAGTTTCTAGGGTTTAAGTATCATTAATTCTACACTTAATGTAATTCCTAGCCTTGAAAACCATGCAAGGCATAAGGCAGGAATGTTTTTGAAAAACTCTGTTTCATTTACTCTGTTTATGTTTTTTAGGCCTGGTAGACAAAAATATTGACTTTTAGGAACTTTCTTATCTTTTACAATAACTTCAATGACAGTTTAAAATGTATTCTTTTACTTGTAATAAATTTTCAGCTGTCTTTAAGAAAATATCTTCTGACTTGGCAATAACTATGCATTCTTTTGATTTATTGAAGCATGTAGGTGGCACTTTGGTAGCTGCAGAGGATATTTTGCCTTTGATGTGGCAGTGGAGGCCTTTTGGATTGATGTATCTGTTTGTTTTTTCTCAAGACACTTTAATTTTCTTTAGTTCTGTGTTTTAGGCCTACTTAGGTGTTGATCTTCATTTCTAGTCCTTTATCCTTTAACACTGCCTTTTAACTCTTTGAACTGGAGGATTAAAGCCTTGATCTTTAGGTTTAGGCTTTAATCTCCCTCTTTAACCTTGATTCTTCATTACTGATACACTTTGTTTGCCCTATCTTTATACAGGTGGCTTTTTGTCAGATGGAGGGTTTCTTGAGATCAAGGGTCGTGATGTCCCAAATAAACATGAATTTGGTAACCTGCAGCTCCTCTTTCTTTTGATTTTGAGCCACAGAAGGGTGATTCTGGGCCTTTTAGTCACCTGACTGTGACTAGGAGAAACAAAGAGGAAAATTTGTTAAAAACCCTGCAAAAACACATAAAATCATTATGAAACCCTGCGAAATTGGTTTAAGATTGCTTCGGAGGTTTACTGGACGGGATGGAACTGTGCGAAAAGGAGGAATTTAGAGCGAAAAAGGGAGAGAAACCCTTGGCAGAAGTGAAACAGGTGTTTTTTGGGGGTTTGAGTGTGAGGGCGAACGTGAACCATTATATCGAGATGATCAATGACTGTGATTACTTGATGGAGTCTTTGAGAGTCGCGATCAGTGGAAAAATGAATGGGGTGAGGTATAATGTGGACCGTTTGATCTTAGAGATCCACGGCCATGATTAAAAACTAAAGTCACATTGGGGGGGGGAGGTGGTATGGTGGAAACCATAAATGGTTTTCGTGCGAGCTCTGAGGGGGTAAGTGGTTTTCCCAAAAAGAACGCGATTCCATAGAATGGGTGACGTGTGTCCCTTTAAAAACCGCTCATATCGCACGATTTCTAAACATTAACGTCTGGGAGCAAGATTTGTGCGATATGCATCCTCAGCCATTGGATGACAAGCGGAAGATCTGATGGTGCTGGTGATGCACGATGGAGAAGTTGTGGGGTGGGGAGATAGTGGAATACACATGGCATCACGTGAGTGGGTATGGTGTTTTATGAGGTGGGAGGTAGGTCCCAAAGGAGTTGGGCCTATCAGATTTAATCTAGACCATACGATCTTTTGAATGGATGACTTAGATTTAATTCTCGGGGGGGAGTTATTTTCCAAATGCAAAGTTTTGAGGTTATCGGATTAGATCTTGGCTATAGGATCTAAAGAATGAATGGTCATGATTTGACAAAGGGGTGGATTTAAAGAGGGGGAAAGGTAAGCCAGATAGATGGGCAGAGATCGAGCACAACAATGACCATTGATCTGCAAAGATCAACGATGGATATTCATCGAAAAATTGAACTGTCGAGTTTATGAAATATCAAAGAAAATTGGGTCTTCACGTAGGTTTGAAGGCCTTTAGTGCCCGGTTGCGGGGCTATAGGTTATATGAAGAAGGGGGTTACAAGATTTAAGCCCTTGGGGGCTTAAGAAAAATTTATATGGAGAAAAGGGTGTTTTAGGCCTAAAAAACAGAGTTTTTGATGCAATTTGAGGTTTTCGGTAAGTAAATGGAAGTATTTTTAAACCAAATAATAGAGAAATATAAGGTTTAAAAGGGATTTTGGAGTGATTTTGAAGGTTAAATGAGGCTTATGGAGGGATTTTATGGAGGAACAAGGGATGAAAATGGGGTTTATTTGTAAGCAAAAGGAGGGGGAAAATGATGGAAAATGAGCTTCTCAAGCAGCTTTCTTTTGGCAAACAACATATTTTTTAGAATTATGAGGGAAACACCAGTGAAGATTAACTCAAGGATTAGTTATCTTTATTAGACTTTAAGAACTAACAATTTGGCTAAGAAATTGTTTCTTGAAGGCTTAAACAAGATCTAGCCACCATTTGATATGACAAATTTTTATAGGTGGTTAACAGTGGCTCCACATGGGGATGGCATCTTCTTGAAGGTGTCAAGAACTTCATCTATTGATCTTTGGCTGTCAGTAAGCTAGTGCCTCATCCATTGGGATGCAACATTTCTTTTACTTTGATGATCTTTGTTTGATTTGACAATCTCTGCAGCAATCTGATCAATGGACTTCTATCAAAACATTATGTCTACCTGCCTAATCCTAATGATCCTAACATTTTTTTCTTCCTTCAGAGTGCATTTGGATTGGAAAACTCTTTTCATCAACATTTTATTCTTTTTTGAAAATAGGAAACTAATCTATTTCTACTCTTGTTTCTCCATGAGTTCAGATTAAGCAGTTGAACTCATAAATTTCTCTACCTAACTACTATCTGTCAGGATTAAACTGTCTAACATATTTTTATTCTCTAAATTCTAAAACAAAAATTTAAAAGCAGCCAAGCTAAGATTAAACAGTTTGACTTGTTGCTGATCTATGGCATAAAAACAAGCTGCACATAGATTTTTATTTGCAGAAAAATTAAAGAAAAATGGTGAAGGCTTAAGATTTTAAAAACTAAAACATCATTCATTATTTTTCAGCTCTGTTTTTATATTTGTTTGAGTTGTTTCCTTTCTTCTCTGGTTCAAGTTTTGAGTATATTGGAACCAGTTTATTTTCTCTCTTTCACTCAAGTTTTAATATAATTAGAGCCATTATTCTTTTGAGACTCATAGGTTCAGTTTTGAGTTTGTTTGAACCTTTGTTTTTCTTTCCTAATCTACCTTACTAATAAGCCAAGTTTATGTTGCTTGGCTGATCTAATTCACTAACCTATCAGCAGTAAATTGAAAAGCTAATTAGTCATGATTAGGCTGTATGACTAACTAGGAGTGTGTTTTTTAGGAGTGGCATTTGAGCTTGCACACTTTCAGATTTCATTTCTCTTTTTTTTGGTATGGGGCTGTACCTTTCTTGTTTTTACAATGTGCCCTCTTTTCTTTTCTTTTCTTTTTTGTATTTTTTTTTCTTTTTCTAACTTTGAATGCAATGATGGATATGATATTTATAATGAGGAAAAAAAAAAAGCTTCAAACTGGTACAGTCAAGAAAAATAATTTTTGAGCATCTTGACATTGACAGGACCTCCAAAAAGTTAAGTTCCATTCGATTCCTGCAAAAAATAAGCTTTGTTACCAGTAGTAGAATGAATGATATAAGGGCTTAGCCATAGATTATCAAATTTTCCATGTTTGCCCTTATCTTCTCTCCTAGAATCCCACTTTAAAATTTTGTCACCAATGCTAAAATCACTGGCCTTGGCTCTTTTATCAAACAACTTCTTGATGTTTTCTTTCTTGCGTAATGCTCTGTTGTAGACTTCCTCTCTGGTTTGTTGAAGATGTATAGTCTGATTGATTCTTCTTGTCATATCATTTTCTTCAGACTGTATCTCTTGGATTAGCTTCATGACTGGCACTCCAAGACTGGTTGGAAAAATTGCATCTGCTCCATAAACTAGCTAATAGGGTGACATTCCAATTGATTTCTTAAGTGTTAATCTGTCAGCCCATAGTGCATGTACTAGCTTTGTGTGCCATGATTTCTTATTGTCCTCCAACAACTTCTTGATTATGTTCACCAAAATTTTGTTTGAGGATTATGCTAACCCATTACCTTAGAGGGTAATAAGCAGTAGAATGGCCGAATGTAATCTGATATTTGTGACAGAATTCAACCATCTTTTTGGATCCAAATGCAGCAACATTGTCAGTAATAATCTTCCTAGGACAGCTAAACCTAGATAGGATGTGATTTTCAAGGAATTTTATAATAACCGAGTCATTGGCTTGCCTAGAAGGGATGGCTTCTATCCATTTGGTAAAGTAGTCTGTTGTAGTGAGAATCCATCTATGTTGGGCAGATGAGGGTGGATGGATTTCCCCAATTAAGTCTAGACCCCACTGCTGAAAAGGAGCTTCAACAGTGATTGGATGCAAGGGTAAGGGAAGCAATTTTCTTTTGCCTTCAAAGAGTTAGCATTTGTGACAGGAAATGATCGTTTTATGGACATTTTGAAAGAGGGTGGGCCAATAGTAACCAGCTCTAAGGATTTTATTGGTAGTTTTCTTCCAGTAGAGGTGGCCTCCACATTCTCCTTCATGGAACTCATGCTTGATCTTATCTGCATCATTCTCAGGCAAACATTTGAGCAATAATCCACTAGCATTTTTCCAATATATACGTTTATTTAAAATGCAGTAATTTACAGCTTTCAACTTTAAAAATCTCGCCTTTGTCTTAGACAAACCAAGAGGTGTATTCAAATTTAGCAAAACATATGAAATATCAGCATACCAAGATGAAAACAGAAAATGATCTTTAATAGAGGGAGTTGAAAACTCCTCCTGTTCATCTAATGCAACTATCATGTTTATATCAAGAGCTTCAAAATTATATTCAACCATTATTCTTGCTAGTCCTTGGCCTTTTATGAGCTTAGTGGGCTTGATTTCCAAATCATATTCAAGTATCACAACAATCCACTTTCATCTTTTACCATCTGGATCTTGTGTTAGAATGTCTTTGACAACTGAATTTGGCACAAATGCAATTATGTGAGAATGTAAAATGTAGACTCTAAATTCTTTTAAAGTTTTGACTAAGGCAAAGGCTTGTTTTTCCATGATATTGTACTTCAAAGGTGCATCTCTCAATGCATTACTAAAGAATGCAATTTGCTGCTCTTGTCCCTTTAAATTCTTTTGTAATAGGACAACAGCTACTGTGTGTTCTGATGCAAATGAAAAAATGAAGAAATTCTTTATACAATTAGAACTAATGAGAACTGGTGTTTTGGTTAATGCTTGTTTTACCAGTTCTAATGATTTCTTTGCTTCCAAGGTCCATTTAACTCCTTCTTCCCCTTTTAGCATATTTATTATGTTCCTGAGGAGTTCAGCTAAGTTGCATATGAACCTTCTCAAGAAATTAATCTTCCCAATGAAATATTGAAGTTCCTTGATGTTTCTAGGATGGTTGATTTGCAATATACCATCAATCCTTTTTGGGTCTATCTTTATCCCCTCTTTTGATATGATGTGTCCAAGTAGTTTACCTTCTTCGAGACCAAACATGGTTTTCTTTGGATTTAAAGACAACCCAAATTTCCTACATTTCTCAAAGACTTTTCTCAATTTTTGTAGGTGTTCTTCATCCGTTTTGGAAAAAACAATAATATCATCAAGGTAAATAATGATGAAGTATCCTAATTCTTCTGAGAATGAAATATCCATGGGTCTCTAAAATGTAGCACCAGCATTCATTAAACCAAAGGGCATTTTCACATACATAAAAGTACCCCAAGGTGTATTAAAGGTTGTTTTGAGTTGATCATCAGGATGTACTAATATCTGATTGTATCCTGAGAAGTCATCTAACAAAGAAATCCTTTTAGAACCGACTACCCTTTGTAAAATATGATCCATCTTGGGTAAATGGTAGTTGTCCTTCAGAGAGGCTTTGTTTAAGTTCCTAAAACCAATAAAAAGCCTAAAATCTCTTGTTTTCTTCCTAACTGACACAAGATTAGACACCCACTCTGAATATCTAATAGGGAAAATAATTCCAGCTTCATGTATTTTGTTAATTTCCTTTTCCACCAAAGGTAATTGAACAGGGTTAATTCTTCACAATTTTTGTTTAAAAGGTTTATGGTTTTCCCTAAGGGGTATCTGATGCTAAATTGTCTCTGTGTCATAGGACTTTAGATCTTCATAAATCCATGCAAACACATCAGAAAATTCTCTAAAAAGCTCAATGTATTTCAGTTTAATGTGAGCTGGCAAGGTTTTAAACAGTTTAATCATTTTTGGTTCTTGTTCACTGCCTATGCTACACTCTTCTACTTTAGTTTCAAGAGGTTCCAGCTTTAGTTTTTTGGCAACATCATTGAAATCAAAAAATTCTTCTAGTGGAACCAGGCCTTTTGGCAAGTTTTGAGTGTTGGATTGCAAAGTTTCTAAGTCTTCTTTTTCTAAATCTGAACTAATCTCTATTGTGTTTTCAAGTTTAGTAGATAACAGATTTATATCAGTAATCTCTAGAGACTTTACTTCTTCATCAAGTGGGTTTTCTTCAATAGGATAGTCATTTTCAAAATCTAAATTTGAACTTGGTAGTTCAAATTAATTTCTAGACTGTAGGAAGTCTTTTATTTGTTTGTCTCCCTCAAATACTTGCCAATATTTCTCATTGTCTGGGACAGCTAGTCTGAATTTAACTTGGGTTGTGTATTGATTGGTTTCATAAGGCATTAAACATGTTCTAGCAGCAAAAGCTAAACCATGGGCAAGGATATTTTGGTTTCTTGGGACAAAAATCAGTTGGGATTCATCAAATGTTTTTAAAAAATCAATGACATCATTTATATAGGCTCTAAGTCTGGGATGTTTGGCACTATATTCCCCATTCACTTGCCTAATAATCAACTCTGAATCCTCATGAACTTTTATCATTTTGGCCCCTAATTTATTCAATAAGTGTAGGCCTGAAAGGAGGGCTTCATACTCTGCTATTTTATTTGAACATTGAAAATTTAACCTGTAAGAATGCCGTTCAGTATGATTGTTCATTGTGTTGTGAATCCATATTCCTACACCTGCATTGTTTTTAGTGCAAGACCCATCAAAATTCATACTCCAAAGAGGATTGTTTTCAGATTTATTAGTTTGGCTACTATCCTCTTTATCTATAGTGCTTTTAAATTGTTCTTGACAGTCAGCACTATGTTGAATTTGTTTTAGTTCCTCATGTTCTTTATTATGTTGAGGATTCTTCTCTTGAATCACATGTTTAACAAACAATGGATGACTGTTTTGTAGCTCTAGACCAATGATCAGTTTGCTATGATTTTCTGTTTTGACAGACTATTTTGATGCTTTTTTCTTGTCTCCCTCCTTTTCTGTGTCTGCCACTAGGTTACAGTGAAGGGTGGCCATTAAATCAGTTAAGGTTTCTTGCTCATTTGATATTTCATGATTGAAGAGAATAAATGAGTCAAGGCCTGTATGTACAGAATAAAGAGGAGATTTTTCAGGTCTTTCTTGCCTACTAACCATGTATTGCATATGAGATTCCATATAAAGTCTTCTAGTTTGATTAAAAATAAGGATAGTAGCATATGTCATATCCATTTGCATTTTTCCTTGTAAATTAGCACCCCATGATCTTGATAACAACATACCATACTTAGGGGGTACATCAGCCACTACAATATCCATCACTAAACACTTGGCTGGAATTTGTGCTAATTTCACACAAAGGTCTTTGATCAAACCTAAAAATTTTACTCTACTGGAGTCAAAAGTGTATAGATATTTGTATGGTCTGGTGATTTCAAGGCCTAGACTCTCCATTACTTCTTTGGGCATTAAGTTATGAAAGGTCCATGGGTCATGCATAGCATTATGTAAAATTTTGTCATGAATTTTCAAACTAACATAAAAAGGTGGAACTGGCCCTTCTTGGTATCTTCCTTCAATCTTAGGACCAAATAAGAGCTCTGGTTGGTCATCATTGAGGTTGATAGTGTCATTATTTTCTGCTATGTTGAAAGATTTCAAAATTTGTGATCTATATACATCTTGGGTGGCTAATTCAGTAAGGGGAACAAATATTTTAATCTTGGCAATTTCCTGTTCCAAACTAAAAGGTAGCTGACTTTTTACAATGTTTGTTTCAGCCTTGTTAATCGCTATTTTATCAGCAAAATCAGTTTGTTGATTTCCTCTATTTACTTTGGTCAAAATTGTTTTAATAGGAGCAGTAGCTGAAGTGCTAATGCTGCTAAGATCTGCACTCTGTTTCTCATTAATTTGAGTGCCTTTTTCTTTGTTTAGATCAGAATTTTCAGCCACTGTTTTGGCTTTTTGTTTTATAATTTTGGGTTTATTCACAGGGTTGTTTTTTGTAGAGTTTTCAGAGGTTTTAGTTTTGGGAGATTCCTGATTCTTTTTGCTCCTAAGGTCATATTCTTTTGGGGTTTCTATGATGACATTTTCCAGCTCTTGATAGTAATCTTGATCCTCTGATCTTTTATCATCATAAGGTGTGTATAGGCCTTGTTTTCTATTGTAAGGAACATGGAAATCATTATCTACTCCCAGCATGTTTATGTCATCTTCCTCTGTTTGTTCGTTTGTTTCTTCAACCTCACTTACATAGTTTTGATGAAAAGGAGGAATAATTTGTTAATCATCCTCTCTTGGTCTGTTTTGAGGTTGGTTTCTCCTAAAATTATGATTTTGATTTCTGTTTTGAGGAGCTGATTGGTTTTCTCTAGTTTGTGCTTTCTCATATATGCTCATCCTTTTCATCATCTCTTCTATCATCCTTTCCATTTTTGAGCTAGATGTGGAGGGTGTAGATTCCTCCCTGAATGATAATTTCTTCTCATTCCTCATTCTGGCTCTTTTCTCTATTAGATTTACTTCGACAGTTAAGGCTCCTTTCTACATATGTTATAGAGTCAAAGGATCTCTCTCTCTCAGATGATAGGCCATTTTAGGATCAAATCCTTCGGGAAACTTGTTTAAAGTTGAGCCTTGTGGAGGTTTTAAGTCTGGGGGTAGTGCATTATAAACACTATTGAACCTAGTGCAATAAGCTTGGACACTCTCCCTAGTGTTTCTTTTGAGATTGTTCTAGTTCGAAAGTATTTGGAGAGGGTTTTTTCTAACTTCCCATTTGTTTAAGAATAATTGATGGAGGGCTTGGAGATCATTAATAGTATGAGGGGTTAAGCCTTTGAACCATTTTCTTGCTTCTCCCCCTAAAATTTGAGCAAATAATCTAAGTTTGACATATTCATCATCAATCTCATTTCTATCAAAATAGTCATTCATCTTTTCCACATGTTGTGAAGCAGTAGTAGTACCACTGGCATCAAACAATGGTATCTTGGACTAATAGTCCTGTGGAAGATTGACTAGAGGTAAAAGAAGCAATAGAGGGGCATACCATGTTGCCATGATAGGAGGTTGTGGAAAAAGTGGGGGGTTTACAAGGGGTGGATTAACAAGAGGGAAAGTGGGATGAAATGGAGTTGTTTGGACAGTGGGTGTATGAAGAACAGATGTGGATGGACTAGCAAGATATTGTTGAGCAGATCTAGGATGAGAGAAACCAAAATTATGAAGGAAATCCAAATTAGGTGGGGTAGTTTCTCTGCTACAAATATTTTCACCTCTATATTGGGATGACGTTGGAGACTCAAAATCTATCTGATCTATATCATCAAGTGACCTAGTTCTAAATGGGTTTCTTAAGTCAACTTGTGAATCTTGTGGAGCTGTAAGGTTTTCAGGAACAGAATTAGCTCTTTGGATTGGTCTAACAATAGTTGGAGTTTGAACCTTAGGAGACTTCCTAAGTATGCTTTCAGGATTATCAACTATCTCAGGAGGATTTGAGTCAGGGTAGGCTCTAGTATGAACTCTTCTAGAAGCCACTATGCTATGTTTTTGAGACCCAAATATTTAGAAAAGTTTTAACCAAATGTGACAATCTTTATTAGGTTAACTGATATTTTAACAAGAAAACTTTAATCCTAAAAGTCTTATGTACTAAGTTTAAATGATATTATGATAAAAAATTTCCCAGTGGAGTATTTGGAAAACCAAGGAAAATCAGCAGGCCTACTGATGCTCAGTGGAGTCACCAAGTGGAAATTTTTAGCTCTTTTGGAGGTAAAATGTTTTATGGTCCACCACCGAATACCAATATAAAATGTTTTTGGGTTTTCTGAGTCTTTTATAGTCCTATAAGTTATGAGAGTGTCCTAAATCTATTTCAACACTTAGCTATGGTGATGAGGCAAACAAATTTTACTCTTATAGCTTAGCTAGCTGATTCCTTCAAGGTTTGATAAGGATCTATGAGAATCCTACGGGTTACCTAGTTTTTCACTAATTCAAAATAAGTCCTATCATGATTAGCATTTGCTCTGGTAGTGCTTGAAGAGGGATACTTATACTGCACTAAAAACTAAGTGTTTTTTTTTAAGGATTTTACTCAAAACTCCCCAGCAGAGTCGCCAGAAATGTTAGTTCCCTGTAATTCAGTAGATTGGCAAGAATAAACTGTAGAGACTACATCAAAAACCACTTTGGGATTCTAGGATCTAGCCCTCTTGAATCCAGAGAGGGATCTTTCTGTAAGTGCAAATATTGAATTATCTTTTAAGGTTTTAGTATGATATTAGGCTAGTTATTAAGAACAAGGGTTTTTTGTTTGTTTGGATGGTTGGGCATGATTTTTGATTGAGTGGAAAGTCCTAAAAATGAAAGAGTTTCAAACGGGTGAAGGTGAAAATAATCAAAACAAGGTTTAACTAATAGGATAGATATGAAACAACACTTAATCCATTGGGCTATGGAGTCACAAAAGGGTTTAATTGTGCAACAATTTCAAGAGTGGTCCAAGGGGAAAATCATCTATTTCAAAAGATATTTTTATATTTAATGATGGAATGGAACATTAAAAAGTGTTGAGAAAGTGGAAAAAGCCAATAATTTCAACAAGTATTTATCAAATTTCCATACAAGAAAAGACCTTTTAAATGACTGTTTGAAACCAACCAAAGATAGGGCTCACCTTAAACTTCTTTGGACAAGCTTGTATTAAAGCTAGCTTATCAGACAAACAATCCAGTATCAGACAAACAATCCAGTAATCCACATGACTACTTTCAGAAGGGGTGAAAACAGATAAGAAAACAAAGTGCAGCTTAAGATCAAGCAAAATACATTAAAATCACGGCCTGCTTTCAGCATACTCTTAGGGAAACCTTCTAAACAACCTTTGGAGAAAGAACTAGAATACAGGGCAAACCATAAACTTTTCTAGTTTAACTTTACTTAGTATGTAATTAAAATATCATTCAAGAACTTCCTTTAAAGTTTACACATCAAGACATGGACAAACCAACATTCCTTGATAATGTTTACACTTAACTTAAGTCATTCTTAAATACACCATTGGAGGAAAACATAAAGATAAAGATTATCAGTGAGAGTAGGGTACTTTTAACAATAAATCCTAGCTCTATATTTGTTGTTCTTTATCAAAGAAAAGTGAAGAAAATGGCATACATGAAAGGAAAACAAGTTACAATAAGAAGTACTTCACCAATGATATAGACCAGGATCCCATGAATCAGCTTGTATATTGATGTCAATCCAGTTACAAACTACAAGTCCAGTGTTTCAGTACAACATCATCTTCTCTTCTCAGCCTAACTTCTTTGATCACAAACAGAGCTTCAAAATGATTTGAAAACTATTTCCATGTAGAAAATTTTGAGCAACAAGTATTACATCAAAGTCTGGCAACCAACCCTTTACAATGTGCTCCTCAAGGAGGTTTTATAAGAAAATGAGGAGGTGGAAGAGTTTCTAGGGTTTAAGTATCATTAATTCTACACTTAATGTAATTCCTAGCCTTGAAAACCATGCAAGGCATAAGGCAGGAATGTTTTTGAAAAACTCTATTTCATTTACTCTGTTTATGTTTTTTAGGCCTGGTAGACAAAAATATTGAATTTTAGGACCTTTCTTATCTTTTACAATAACTTCAATGACAATTTAAAATGTATTCTTTTACTTGTAATAACTTTTCAGCTGTCTTTAGGCATATATCTTTTGACTTGGCAATAACTATGCATTCTTTTGATTTATTGAAGCATGTAGGTGGCACTTTGGTAGTTGGAGAGTATATTTGGCCTCTAATGTGGCAGTGGAGGCCTTTCAGACTGATATATTTGTTTGTTTTTTCTCAAGACACTTTAATTTGCTTTAGGTCTGTGTTTTAGGCCCACTTAGGCCTTGATCTTCATTTCTGGTCCTTTATCCTTTAACACTACCTTTTAACTCTTTGAACTGGAAGCCCTGATCTTCAGGTTTAGGCTTTAATCTCCCTCTTTAACCTTGATTCTTCGGTACTAATACACTTTTTTTTCTCTGTCTTTATACAAGTGGCTTTCTGTCAGATGAAGGGTTTCTTGAGATCAAGGGTCATGATGTCCCTAATAAACATGAATTTGGTAACCTGCAACTCCTCTTTCTTTTGATTTTGGGCCACAGAAGGGTGATTCCGGGCCTTTTAGTCACCTGACTATGACTGGGAGAAACACAAAGTAAACGTTGTTAAAAACCCTGCAAAAACAAATAAACGCATTACGAAACCTTGCAAAATTGGTTTAAGACTACTTCAGAGGTTTAATGGAGGGGATGGAACTGTGCAAAAAGGAGGAATTTACAGCGAAAAGGGATAAAAACCCTTGGTAGAAGCGAAATAGGTGTTTTTTGGGGGTTTGAGTGTGAGGGCGAACATAAACCGTTAGATCATGATGATTAACGGCTACGATTACTCGATGGAGTCTTTGAGAGTTGTGATCAGTGGAAAAATGAATGGGGGTGAGATATAACATGGACCGTTTGATCTCAAAGATCAACAACCATGATTAAAAACTGAAGTCACGTTGCAGGGGTGGTAGGTGGTATGGCGGAAACCATAAATGGTTTTCGTGTGAGCTCTGAGGGGGTAAGTGGTTTTCGCAAAAAGAACGTGATTCCATAGAATGGGCGAGCGTGTCCCTTTAAAAACCACTCATATTGCGTGATTTCTAAAAATTAATGTCCGTGAGAAAGATTTGCGAGATATGCATCCTCAACCATTGGATGACGGGTGGAAGATCTGACGGTGCGGGTGATGTGCGATGGAGAAGTTGCGGGGTGGGGAGATAGTGGAATACACGTGGCATCACGTGAGTGGGTATGATGTTTTATGAGGCAGGTGGTAGGTCCAAAAGGAGTTGGCCCTATCAGATTTAATCTAGACCATAGGATCTTTTGAATGGATGGCTTAGATTTAATTCTTGGGGGGGGAGTTATTTTCCAAATGCAAAGTTTTGGGGTTATCGGGATAGATCTCAGTCGTAGGATCTAAAGAATGAACGGTCGTGATTTGATGAAGGGGTGGAGTTAAAAAGGGGGAAAGGTAAGCCAGATAGATGGGCGGATATCGAGCGCAACAATGACCCTTGATCTGCAAAGATCAACGGTGGATATTCATCGAAAAATTGAATTGTTGGGTTTATGAAATATCAATGAAAATCGGGTCTTCACGTAGGTTTGAAGGCCTTTAGCGCCCGGTTGCGGGGCTATAGGTTATATGAAGAAGGGGGTTACAAGAGTTAATCCCTCGGGGGCTTAAGAAAACTTTATATGCATAAAAGGGTGTTTTAGGCCTAAAAAACATAGTTTTTGATGCAATTTGAGGTTTTCGGTAAGTAAATGAAAGTCTTTTTAAACCAAATAATAGAGAAATATAAGGTTTAAAAGGGATTTTGGAGTGATTTTGAAGGTTAAATGAGGCTTATGGAGGAACAAGGGATGAAAATGGGGTTTATTTATGAGAAAAAGGAGGGGGAAAATGATGGAAAATGAGCTTCTCAAGCAACTTTCTTTTGGCAAACAACAGATTTTTTAGGATTATGAGGGAAACACCAATGAAGATTAACTCAAGGATTAGTTATCTTCATAAGACGTTAAGAACTAACAATTTGGCGAAGAAATTTTTTCTTGGAGGCTTAAACAAGATCTAGCCACCATTTGATAGGAAATTTTTTTATAGGTGGCTAACATGTAGATCAGGTCATATTTTAACGCAATTTGGAGAGCGACTTCTTCGGTTTGAGGAAAGTGCGATGCGACATCTTTTCTAATAGGTGGAAAAAGAGATATAAGGAACTAGTCCATGTAGACATGGTCTTCGAAGGTAGGACCTCGACATAGGCTCTTTCTTCTTCACCATTCCTGGACATGATCGGAAAGGCGGGTCACAGAAGATTGAGGAAAAGAAGTCAAGAGTTCGGTACCAGTGCCAGAACGAAGAGGGAGCTGGAAGTAAGACAAGAAAGCCCAAGCAATAGTCACAAAGGTGGTATGAGAGGAAGGGGCCTAATCAACATACCACTTAGAAGCTTCACCTATAAGCATACATTGGAACAACTGAAGACAGACAGAGTCATCGGTAATGGAGTTAGACGAACACAACATGTGTAAAGATCTAACATGATTTGTAGGATCTTCTCTAGCAAGTCCTTCAAACTTTGGGATGTCAGAAGGGAGCTTCGTTGGCATAGCAGGCCAACTAGCGTCATAGTGTATAGGGTCATTTATCAACTGGTCAAAATCAGGGAGGCTGAGGTCTGCCATGAAGGGGAGCAAGGGCGTAGCTGGGGTAGTGTCCATTGTGGTCCCACTAGTGGTATTCCCAGCATGAGGGCCAGGGTTACCACCAGCATTACGTCCTACACTAGACATGGTGAAGGTGACAGGGGGAGAACCGAAGGCAGAATGAGAAGGAGAACCCAAAGGACCAGAAGAAGAGTCGGTGTGCAGACTCGGAGGAGGACTAACTCGAATCCTATGTGGAGGAGTAAGTATTCCTACCAGAAACTGAGGCTGAAGGCCAAGAAGTCTCCAGGATGTATGCCTTGGTGACGTAATAATGATGACACAAACATGACAGAAAGGAAAAAGAGACTGACAAGGGTAGGGAGGTGCAAGATCAACCGATTACAATGTTGAAACAAAGGCAGAGAGGCGCAGGATCAGTTGATTTCAATGTTTTAGAGTCTTTGCTTGGAGGTGTTAACCAAGCCCTTTTTCACTTAGGGTGTGTGTGTGAAGTGTGTAAATTTAATTTTTAAACCCATAAATTTGTAGAGAAAAAGAAAAAGTGTGTTTTATAGCTACAAATAACCTTCAAATGACAGTATATAAGCCTGCAAAAAAAGAAAATAAACAGCTAATAATGAAATAATATAAACCCAAGGAGGCGGGACTCTCAACAAATAGTCTATATGTGAGTGAAAAAACTAATCAAAACACTTTAAAATAGCCAATAGATCTAAGGTCAGAAGGGACAGGGATCTAAAGGACAAAATCTGTTGTAAAGTGGTGCAGAAACAACAACAGATCAGAGGAAAAATTGATGTAAAAAGAGGTGGTGAAAGGCTATCTCCAGGAGGGAAGCGGAGTGAACCCTAAAGGAAAACCCAAAAAAAGCTAAATGAGGAGATTTGGATGGATAGCAAGCCGATCTGATGTGGATCTGAAGATGAGGTATCAGATCTAAAAAAATCGTTGAAGACTCTAAAATTTCAGACAACCTGCAACAGCAAAAACTCTTCCACAAAAAGAGGAGGGTACTGAATCCCTAAGGGGATAGGTTCCCACTTAGTTGAGAAAAAAAGAGCAAGTATAGGTCCAAAACAGGCGGAGACGGAGGTCAGACAACCCTGAAGAGAGGCTAAAAAAAACCCATAAAATTTTCAGAAAAATTCCCACAAAAAGTCTAGGTCGCAGTTTTGACCTGTTTTCAGTAGAGATCGCACTTTTTGGGCTGTAAGATGCACCTTGAGTGTCCAAGTCGCAAGTTTTGGGCTGAAAATTGCGACCTGCACCTCCGGCACTCTCGGCGGCAGATTTCAAAAAAAATTGTCGTCTCAGCTGTGGCTGATGTTTGTCACCTGCGCAATAGGTCCAAAAACAC
Organism: Pinus albicaulis; assembly: GCA_034641835.2. Taxonomy (NCBI): domain Eukaryota; kingdom Viridiplantae; phylum Streptophyta; class Pinopsida; order Pinales; family Pinaceae; genus Pinus; species Pinus albicaulis. Next base: position 1,503,215,238 of record CM076570.1, on the reverse strand, counting down.
ACTGAAGTTATAATTTTTATCATTTTAGGGTTTTATAGGTTAAAAAAAACATCAAGAAAAGCAAAAACAAGGGGTTGAAGAGAAATCCTAAGATTTGAAGCAGCTGGATATGCAAGGATCAGAAAAACGACAGTGGTCGTAATCATAAACCCGTGTGGAGTCGCCAATTGTTAGTATGAATCTTAATTCCAAGCATACGAAAAAAGACCACTTTAGCTTTGCATAAAAATAGCCCTAACAACAAATATGGTCGTTAATATCTTCAGATCTGCAGTTAGGTGATCAAGATAAATGTTGCAAAAATCTAGATCTATGCAGTAGAAGACATTAAACAGTAGAAAAAACAAGATTTACTCCATGCATCCAATAGACAAGACAAGAATATGTTGAATGAATTTTGTATTAGGGGCACCTGGGAGGAAAACATAGGAGGGTGTTCCTAGTTCTTCTCAATGGGATGGGTTCTTGTAAGTCCTCCACACTTCAGATTTAAAATTCATCTCTCTTGATGGTGTAGAAAACCTAGACAAAAAATGGTGGCAAAATATGCTATGATAGTGGATCAATAGTCAGACCAAAAGTATAGATCCAGAGTGATCTTTAGGCAACAAAAGGTGATAAATGAATGGAAAAACCCTTCTATTTATAACAAAATATTGAGTTAGTCTAGATATTGGTGCATAATTAAAATATTATTAACCAAATCAAGATCCAACTTTTGTGGAATATTTTATTATATTTGTTGGAGGGAAAAGGAATTTGACTTGGGTGAAATCCCTTTATTTATAAATAATAAATAAATAAATGATTTATTTATCATTTTAAGGATGTGGTTGAGTAATAATCAAATAAATACTGATTTATTTAATATTTTAAGGGAGATTTAGTTATATTTAACAAAGAATATTATTTAAATAAGGTTTAAATAATTATTCGTATAAAATAATAAGATAAATAATGATTTATCTAATTAATTTCCTTGTTTTGGGTTAAATATAACCAGGAATATTAATTAAATTGCTATTTAACTAATTATTCCTTGAGGAAAATCAAACAAATATATATTTATTTAATCTTTCCTCATGGGGTTTCCTGTTTATACCATAAACAACTTAATAAAGGTGGTTTACTAAGTTATTTTTCATAGTGAATGTGATTTTACATAAGGTAAAATTGGTATTACATGGTGTACTTGGGTCCATCTAATAAAAATTGGTTAGATGACCAAAAAATGGTGTAACATAAATGATAAGGGAATTGTGAATGTGAATTTAATTACAGGTTTAGGGATTTTGGGTGCCTAGGAAATTGAAGCACCTAATGTTACATAGCAATTTGTCACCGTCCCTGAAATTCCCCATCCCACACATTGGAGGGCTCATTCCGTGACCTGTGATCAGTGACATAACTTGAAAACACTTTCATGTCATTCCCCTAGACATGTACTTTCATTGCCCTGAAGACAAATCCTTGTGAAAAACCCTAAAAATAGCATTTTCATCCTTCGCACGACTAGCTTGTGTTATACCCACGCCAATGGGGGAAATTCTTCAAAAAGGGCATGCCAATTGGCGCTCTGTCTCAGAGTCACACTCACGCCATGCTTAATAAATGGTGTTTTTAAAAAATAAATGGCAGAAGATTAACTTTAACCAACTCCTGAACTGGTCTCTAAATTGAGTTGGGACATTTGGCTCCAGATTTCCATGTAGAGGAAGTAGTTTTCCACCTCTCATGGAAGCTTCCTTGAGGATAGGGCCAATCCCATGATTGTAGGGATCCCAAATCCTCTTCCACCATCTATATAAGCTTGCCATTTCTCTTTGCAAGCTAGTCTCCAAGAGTCTCCAAGAGTCTCCAAGAATCTCCAAGAATCTCCAAGAGCCTTCATAGCCTAAAGAATGCTACAAGAGCTTTGATAGTCCTCATAGTGCCAAATCCATAGCAAGGAGATTGACGATCAAAGAGAGAGGCTTGTCCCCATTCCCAAAAAGCTTTACTGAGATGTATTCCACTGACGACCCGCCGAAGGAAGGTTCAGCGTCAGAGCCAGGTTGTATTTTCCTTTGTATGAATTAATGATAAGCGACTATTGGTTATGGTTCCACTCATATTGTTCATTATGATCATGAGTTGTGTCTTCTCTGACTGATACATAATTGCATATATCAGGCTTTACGCTTGTGTTTGTCGTGTTTCTTGTGTGTGCAGGTGTTCGATCACGGCGAGCAAAAGGATTGTGATCTTCTGGGGCAAGGAAACGAGAGCATCTCTTCTACAAATGACAACGTTGGACTTGAGGTAGGCCTTCTTCGCAAGTTGGTTTATTGCAATTAGGAGCCTGCGCCTTAGCGTGATACGATTGTTGCTAGACCCGATCTGGGCTAGTAGGGATCACCTCTGTCCGCAGAGGGGATTTAACTCTACAACAAATTGGTGACTCCACTGAGGAGTTAGCTTGTTGTTTGCTTTATAAACTATAGACGGAGCCTGAAGTTAGCCAGATAGCCTTCGAAATGCTCTTGCTCTGCATTATCGAAGTAGATGAATGTTGCTTCAGTCAATCTCCAGTTTATTTTAAGAACTGAACACTTGGAGTATTATCTTTTCTTTGGGTCGATTCTTGACTTTGCTTGCTTGATCAACTCTTTTGGCTAGCTCTTTTCGTGAGTTTGGCTTTTGGTTTGAGCTCCAACATCACTGGTCTGCTTCTTGGATTTCTTATTTTTATTTTTTCATAGAAAACTTGACTAGCGTGCTTAATATCCTGACATTCATGCCCATTGGTGCATGTTACCAGTGTATTACCTGCGCCAATACTATTCTGGCGCTAGATTTCGCCTGACAGTCATGCCAATCCTGAAAGGTGCTAGGGTTTGCTCTGTTTTGAGCTTTCTGAGCTTGATCTGTGTGTTTGATTTCATTTTTATGACTTCTTGAGTGTTCTGGAGCCTTGTTTTATTGACTATGACCTTCATCCTTTGGTTGTTTTTCCGTTTCTATCGATTTTACATTCTATCCCTAGGGCATCTAGGTGCTATTGTGCGTCGAGCCTCCCTTGGGAGTTTTCAGTTTCTTTCTATTCAGTCAACTTTGTGATTGCTCCTCTACATTCGTTTAGTGGTTGTTTATTGTTTCATTGCGTTATTTGAGTGATTGGCTTCTTCTTCATTCAAATTTCGCTTTGTCTCGCTTTGATCCTAGATTACATGGTTCATTTGAGTCTTGGAGATTGTGCTTGAAGTGGTAAGTCTGGTCTTGGTTGGGAGAAATTCTTTGTTTTTTCATTTTCAAGCATTGGCGCTTATTTTCAGTTAGCAAACCGCGCCAATTTTCCATTGATGCTAATTGTCAGTGAGCAAGTCATGCCAGTTGGCGCTAGTTGTCAGTGACAAAGTCGTGCCAATTTCAGGGTGTGTGAAAATTCAGATTTTTTCCCTAAATCCTTCACCAGTGTGTCTTTCCCTTCCGGTCTTTCACTGTATGAGCATAGATTACATTTCTCATTGTTTGAAATGTCTTATTTCCATGATTGTTTGATGTAAAAGGGAATGAATGCCTTGTTTTGATCTCTTTCTTTGGAAGTCCTCTTTGTCTTTGACCTCATATGACTTGTCGCCTTTTAATGGATTTTGTGATAAAGCGTTTGAAACAATGATTGCATTCTTAGTGTTTGTTTACATCTCTTTTGCATTCATCCTTCATTAAGGAGATTTGCATTCTTTTAGTTTTCATCTCATAGTTTGCTTTTCGTTAATATGCCTTAGATCACATTGCATTGAAAAGTATTTTTTAGATTTATCATTGAACTTAGATTACATTGTTTAATGATTGAAAACTAAAAATTGATTGAGTGCATTCTCTTTCATCAAAAGCATGCATTGACTAGATTCTCATTTCATCGAAAAATGCATTGAGTGCATTCTTATCATTTGAAAAGAAAAAGGAAATTGTGCATAGATTACAATTGCATAGTTTTCGAAAAAGAGGATTTTGCATAGATTACATTGCCTTATTCGCATCGTTGAGTGTTTGAAATTACTTTTGGATAGTGAAAGTCATCTAGTTTGGAAAATATTTCATTTGTAGTGTTGTTTTATGTCGCATCATTGTTTGAAACTCTTCCCTTAACTAGATAGCATTCATCGAATTGAAAGTTTTCTTTTCTCATATAGCTACATATAGGAGATTGTTAGATGACATGCGGTAGGGCCTTGAAACTGAGACATACTTGAAGATAAACCTTAAAATTTATTCAATTTACACTAAGGTAGCATTGGAACATTAAAGAAATATTTAAAGGTCTAGGCTAGAGACGTGTTCCGGCGTCTTTAAACCTAGTAGTTGTCGTTCGCCTCTTGGATTTAGATAGCACTAGTACGGACTTGTGTTCCCCGTACCATCGTGTATATAAAGGGAGACCCCACTAGGTTTCTATCCTTTATCCATAGTAAGCCGAGTCTGCCAACTTATACCTATAATACACCGGACACAACATTCGGGGAGATTGCCTGCACGTACGTTAAGTCCTTGGTTGATTTTTCTTTCATTTTGAAACCAAGGTGTATATTGTAGTTCACAGTTATCTGGTACACCCTTTGCCTAGATTACCAGAGTAGTCATTTCGATCTTTTCTGACTCTTTAAATTTGAAAAGGTCATCAAGCGCTTGTCCTTTCACGCTTGTTTCCAATTTGAAAGTGATAGAGTCACCCTTTTCCTGTTTCTCGACTCTTAAAAGATGAAACAGTAGAGTTTTGTTTCAATGTTTTAGAAATTAACTGCCCACAAAATATTCCTAGTTAAAGTTAGTTTCCTTAGGGTGTTGTTCTGAAGATTTTTTCTGATGGCAACTTTTCCGGAGTTCACCAACCATGGAATCCCCTCCAATGGGAATCTGGGTCCTTTTCCTCCTTTTCGAAATGTTGGCGCTCCTTATATGGAAACGTTGTCGCTTCCTAGGTTAATTGTTGGGTTGCCTGTTTGGTTGTTTTCAACCTCTGTGGTTCCGAATGTCTCAGCAACTATTCAATCAGTTCCTCCGCCTGAGCAATGTCATGTTGATTCCAAGGTGGACCTCTCCCCTTCTTCTCCTATTTCTGCGTCCTCCTCTTCTACTTCCCCTGGTGAAAGTCTGGATTCGAGTAACCAGGTGGCTAAGAAGAAGAAGAAGAAGAAAAAGAAGAAGAAGTCTGATAAGAGAGAAGCTAAGGCTGCAGCTACTACTTCTGAAATGTCTCCTCTTGATAAACCTTCCAACCCTCCGCGGACAGTCAAGTTCCCTTGCATGTTGTGCACGGGAGACCATCTTCTTCGAGACTGCCCTGGCATTCCCAAGGTGCTCGAAGTATGGTCCAATGGTCGTTCATCATTGCCTTTGGCCTCTGAGAATCAGGTTGGGGGCACATCTTCAACTGCTGCTGGTAAGGCTCCTAAGAAGTAGGGTAAGATTACCAATCCCTATAAGTTGTGTGAAGGGTGCCATGCCATTCACCTTTGTCCGTATATGGATGAAGCCAAAAGGATTTTGGACAACTCATCTGTTTCTGGACCATGCCTTATGGCTAGTTACAAACAGATTTCTTTGAGTATTCCACCAGCTGATGCCACGATTGGTCAAGAGTCATCCTTGGTCGATCCCTCTCCCTCGGAAATTCAAATTCAGGAATCCATTCCCGACCAACCACTGGTTGTGGGATTGGTTTAACTGGCCCCATCTATGGTGCACCAGGTCTTTTCCATTGAGAGTGGACCTCACATCCCTTAGGTTCTTCTTGTTTCTTCAAATTCCTCGAATTTGGAGAAAGATTCTCCTATCCCTATACCTCAAGAAGCTACTCCTCTTCCTCCCGTGATGGAGGTCCTGGAGGATTCCCCTCCCACCTTCGAGATGGAGGTCATGGAGGATTCTCCTTCTTCTTCCATAACACCAGGGGAAGACCATCTTGGTTTGATGGTAACCCCTCCGAGTATTTTTGTCGCTTCCTTTGATTGGAATCGATTTACAGGATACCGCCTTTCGTCTTATGTGCCTTTCGAGATCACAGTACAAGCTTTTGGTCTGGTCATACCCAGCACCATTATAGACGAAGGCACGTCTGTTAGTGTTCTATCCTCAACTACTTGGAAAGCTTTTGGCTCACCGTTGCTTGCTCCTGTTACACAGAATCTGTTGGAATTTAACAAAAGAACTAGTTAACCATTGGGGATCCTTCCAAGGTTACCTGCTACTTTGGGAGGTAAAACCGTCCATATGGATGTGATGGTTGTTCCAGGCCCTTTGGATTTCAATCTGCTCTTGGGGCACGATTACACCTATGCCATGGGAGTGCTTGTCTCCTCCATTTTTTGTGTGGTCTGTTTTCCACATGAAGGACGGGTCATGACCGTTGATCAGCTTTCATTCTTTGGTCCTAATGTGGCAACTAGCCCACCATCATCCATTCCTAGTTTTTATCCACCCGTTGTATCTGCCCCACCACAGGTCAACTATGTGGCTAGCTACCCCATTCATGTACTTAGTGATAGTGCTATTGTGCATCAGGTGCTGGGGGAATTGGGTCATGACTTCCAGGATGTTTTCCTTCCATCAGGAGTGTAACTCTTGGAAGCGATGACTTCTTGTTCACTATGATGAGGTCATCAGAGCACAGTTCCTTTTCTTGTGTCAAGCTCCTTAAAAAATGAAACAAGTTGGTCAGAGCATGGTTCCTTTTCTGTGTCAATCTCCCTAAAAAATGAAACAAGGTTGTTAGAGCAGAGTTCCTTGTCTTGTGTCAAGCTCCTTAAAAAATGAAACAAGGTTGCAGAGCAGAGCTCCTTGTCTTGTGTCAAGCTCCTTAAACCATGAAACAAGGTCATCTGAGGATAGTTCTTTTAATGTGTCAACCTCATTAAAACAATGAAACATGTTTCCTGTTCAATTCAAGTCTTTGATAAGTTCTCGTAAAATCCCAGTTGAGTCTTTCTTTTAATATCATAATTTGAACCTTCACTCCATATGCCTTTCATATGGACTGAAGCTTGGGGGGCATGTACCTTGAACTGAGTCACCATGCTGGGGGCATGCTTACTATTTCAAGCATAGTTTTTTTCTATTTCAAGCTTGTGTAAAAATGAAACCGGTTTCAAGCATAGTTTATCTTTGTTTCAAGCTTGTGAAAAAATGAAACCAATGTCAAGCAGAGTTTCCCAATTTCAAGCTTGTGTAAAAATGAAACCTTTCCCATTTTACCTCTTGTGATTGCCATTTTATCAGCTTATATTTGCTAGATGAGCCTTAGTTTTCTCACTCCATCGTCACTATCTGCTTGGCCAATCATATGCCTTCACTTGGTTGCTTCACCCATTCCTGAGGAATCGCTGCGATGAGTGGTCTTGTTAGCCAACCTCTTAACCTTTGTTTGTTTTGAGTAGTTCCACCATTACCGGAACCAATTGCTACCCTTTATACCACTCGTTCCTCCAGGTGCAGTCATCTTTCAGCTCTTTTATGACTATCTAAACATGAAAAGATTGTTGAGTCGCTTGTCGTTTTGATCTCGTTAAAGTGGTTATGAAATGACATCTACCCAGTATACGTTTACCCCTTTTTCAGGCTGGGATAGATTACTTACGAAAAAGGAATACCCTAGCCTATCGTGACTAGGAGGTTTTATCAGACATAGTTTTCTACCTTTTCGGATCTGAGGAACTATTTACGAAAAGGGATCATTGGAGTTTACTTTTCCACTGTCTTTTCAAACTCTCTAAACATGAAAAGACGTCGAGTTCTCCCTTTCTCAAACTCGTTAAACCTAAATGACATCGTGAATTGCCAATCATGCCGTAATTCGAGTTTCTCCTTCCTAGGGCTCGTTAAATGTACTAGGTTGGGTTTGTCCGAAGGATGAACTTATATGACAAGCATATGGTATACGCTTCAAGCTTGTGTAAAAATAAAGAAGTATTTGCCAGAAATGGTGGGGAAAAATGGAACCAGCACCATTGTCATGTCGGCAGTATGTCGCTCTTGAACATGGCACTTGTCTGCATTCGTGTCGGGTTGGGAACATATCATATCATTATTTGTTTGCCTCTGTGGGTTTGGGTAATCCTTTTTGACCTCTCATCTGCTCTTTGCCTCGTCACCATGACCTCTGATCTTTTGATTTCAAATACTGCCAAATCCACTATCGTGTTGCCGATATGTTCAACAGAAGTTGACCTCTGCAAAATTACCTTCCTCTGATTCTCATCTGATCTTGATTCACAAAGACATTATGTTCCTCTGTCTCGTGTCGATGATGTGGGAAACACTATGGCCCACCTTCGATCAAGGTCACTTCCAAGAAGCTGATCTAGAGACTCCCTTCTGGTACCATGGAGCCTGCACGCCTTAATGGTGGTTCTTCGCATCCGGTGTGAGGTTTTCATCATTGGCCTCCGATCGAGTGATTCTACGAGTGTTCGACGCCATCTCATTGATTGACATGCAGTAGATTGTACCTGTAGTACCTTGAGGGACGTTGTCATTATTGGTGGTACCTCTCACATCTGTCAATAGCTTCAATCATTGGCTGGTAATCAGGTGATGTTCTTGCATGTTCGACTTCAGCTCACTTATTCGCATGCTTGAAATTTTAATTTGTTCAGGTCGAGATGGAGCGCAAGACCCTAGATTTTGTCTGTTGGAATCTAGGCTGCATTTTTGTGGATTATTATGATTAATTACATGACTCATTCATTGGATGGCTGCGACCATACTTGAGTCTATTTATCGATCCTCACTGGATGGCTGCGTCCATACCTTGGATATGGATTATTGTATACTCTGTTATGGATGGCTGCACCCATAACACATATATAGCATGTATCTGAGATATCAGTTGTATTTCTCTACGCAGGTTTTCCGACGACGGTGTTTTCAGTTGGACACGTTCTTGTAAAGCATTTCACCCCTCTATCTCTTTCGGGCCTCATGCTTTAGGGGGCATCTGTTACACAAAAATTTGTCACCGTCCCTGCAATTCCCCATCCCGCACATTGGAGGGCTCATTCCATGACCTGTGAGCAGTGACATAACTTGAAAACAATTTCATGGCATTCCCCTAGACATGTAATTTCATTTCCCTGAAGACAACTCCTTGTGAAAAACCCTAAAAATAGCCTTTTCATCCTTGGTGAAACTAGCCTGTGTTATATCCACACCAATGGGGGAAATTCTTCAAAGAGGGTGCGCCAATTGGCGCTCTATCTTAGAGTTGCACTCACGCTAGGCTTAATAAAGGGCGTCTTTTAAAAATAAATGGCGGAAGATTGACTTTAACCAACTCCTGAACTAGTCTCTAAATTGAGTTGGGACGTTTGGCTCTGGATTTCCATGTAAAGGAAGTAGTTTGCCACCTCTCATGGAAGCTTCCTTGAGGATAGGGCCAATCCCATGATTGTAGGGATCCCAACTCCTCTTCCACCATCTATATAAGCTTGCCATTTCTCTTTGCAAGCTAGTCTCCAAGAGTCTCCAAGAGTCTCCAAGAATCTCCAAGAATATCCAAGAGCCTTCATAGCCTAAAGAATGCTGCAAGAGCTTTGATAGTCCTCATAGTGCCAAATCCTTAGCAAGGAGATTGATGATCGAAGAGAGAGGCTTGTCCCCATTCCCGACAAGCTTTACCGAGACGTATTCCGCTGACGACCCGTCAAAGGAAGTTTCAGCGTTAGAGCCAGGTTGTATTTTCCTTTGTATGAATTAATGATAAACGACTATTAGTTATGGTTCCACTCGTATTGTTCATTATGATCATGAGTTGTGTCTTCTCTGACTGATAGATAATTGCATATATCAATTTTTACGCTTGTGTTTGTCGTGTTTCTTGTGTGTGCAGGTGTTCGATCGCGGCGAGCGAGAGGATTGTGATCTGTTGGGGCAAGGAAATAGGAGCATCATCTCTTCTACAAATGAAAACGTTGGACTTGAGGTAGGCCTTCTTCGCAAGTTGGTTTATTGCAATTAGGAGCCTGTGCCTTAGCGTGATACGATTGTTGCTAGACCCGATCTGGGCTAGTAGGGATCGCCTCTGTCCACAGAGGGGATTTATCTCTACAACACCTAGGTATTAGTGTTTTGGGAAAAATGGCTTTCAGAAATGGAGATAGTGATATAGGGGGTAGAGATAGGGTCAATTGAAATATAGGAAAGGAATGTGAGGTGGTAGGGAATGGAAATTGGGGATTTGAAAGTGATATCACAGTTTTAAGCTTAATAAAAAAATCAAATCTTTCATACAATATCAAACACCACACAAATTGATTTGAGGAGAAGAGGAATGGTGTAATTGTGGCTTACTTGCTTGTTGGAGAGTGTGGGAAATGATTTTTTGAAGTTTTAGAGAAATGAAATCGATTTGGAGGCTCAATGAAAATTTTTGGGCAAGTGCACAACGCTTGCTACAAGTGCACCCTCCCTTTTCTAGGCGTGTAGTGCCTGAAGGAAGTCCGCAGTGCGAGCTATAGGTGCACCCTCCTGATGTCCGGGTGCGTAGTGCCACACAAAAAATTCAAATTTTCATCCTTCAAAATAGAATTTCGTGCTATGGAGGTGGTGACGCAATGATACAAGGTAGAAAAGAAGATGAATTTGATGTCTTGAGGGCCTTCATACTTGGTTCATTGATTATTTGGGCCTTGGGACCCTCTTTCTTGCTCTATCTCTCACTTAATATTTTGAAACAATGTCCTTTCACTTGACTCTTTCTTTTTGAAAAATTGATCATTTGATGTGCTTTGAGAACTCTAGGATTTAATTTATTGGTGCTTTGGCATGCTTGGAACACTGTGTTAGCAGCTTGGGAACTTTGTAATTATTACATATAAATGACATGAAATTACAAAATGAAAATTAAAAATTACATATTTTTGGAATAAGAATTGCAATTTAGGATAAAAATCACAACTTTGAAATGATAAATACATCTTTGCAAATCATATATTTACATAGTAAAGAGATGTTTATTTTGTTCACTCTTTCACTTGCTAACCTTATGTAATGGAATGGAGTTTTTATTGAGACCTTGGAAACCCTAATGGACCTAATGGGACCTTGAAAAACCTTAAAAGACCTAATGAGACCTTGAAGGACTGAATTTTCAAGATGGCATGATGACCTCATGACTGATACAAATGGTATAATAAAATTGACTTTATGGATTATGTACAGTCGACAAGGTATGAAATTATGTCAGCAAGTAACCAAATTTTGAGGAAGAGTGATGTTTTTGGACTAGGACTACCATCAGTGACTAATTTTTTGCATGACCTAATGGAATGATAAAAAAATTTTGAGTGGGACCCTTAAAATGATATGAAAAGAGGATTTTTTATCACTAATGGCAGGATCCAAATATTGACACTAATATTGGCCTTATTGGGCATGATAGATCTGAAACAGGTGTCAAGAACACCGTAGACCAGAAATCCTCATTCATTGGGCCAATATGGTCAAAAAACTTAAGCTAATAACATGATTGCAAACTGACAACTTTAAATGGAATAGAGTGACTCGAAACAAACTCAAATTGACTGAAAACAAGGCTCAAAATTGACTTACTTTGACTAAAGCTGAACTTTTGAAAATAACAGAAAATCAATGAAGCTTCATGGCCTTCACTTCAGGCTTCGATGTAATATTCCAAAATGTGAATAGTAGCAATACAAGACATAATAATGTAAAACATAGAAATTTTGAACATGTCATAAGAGGGATCAATATGCAACCATCATTTTATTAAGATATCAGAAATAATACACAAAAATATCTTGAGGGTCAAGCCACTCAAGCAATAAGAACAAACCTCTAATGATCAGAAAAATAAGCACATGAGTTGTTGCTACTGTATAGAATGCTAGAAAGCATTGACAACACTATCTATATCAGTGTAGCTGCTGCTATAAACATATGTAAATTAAATATGGCTAATAGATACAAAATAAATTCCCAGGAAAGAAGATGAAGGCACTAATACATGATTTCTAGCCAACCCGGGAAGGATTGCTAGAAATACCAAGAAATATACAATGTGACAAAAAACCGTGGGGTTAATATGTCACTACAAATTGGAACTGAATAGAATGAGGCTATGACAGATCTGAAATTATAGTGTCCTCCTCCAATGGTATTTCTCAATAGAAGGTCAATCCCTCTATTCAGAAATAGACCCTCCTGACGAGCTCAATGAACCCTCCCAGCAACTGCCTCTAAAAATAACGCAGATCTGGTTTGTAACTGCGCTATGATGGATGGTAGATGGTTGGCCTAATGCCAAAAATGTAGAAATATGCCCAGGATCCCTCTTTGCTAATCCTTCAATGGATAGTCCACCTATCCACTGAAACACAAGCCCATAATTGGCTCTATGTGATCCTCCTTTGCAACACCCTGCAACACAACCCAACTCAAAACAGAAACTGCATTGTAGTTGAAGGAGGTAGCTTGGCTAGAATGCCGGAAGGACGAAATGCAGCCCAATGAACCTCTCCTTCCTTGAGGATGAGGTATGGATTCTCGATCAGCAACACCCTTGTTCTAAACAGCACAAAAAACCCTGCTAAACAGTTAAAGGATGCAAAGTCTAAACAGACCAATATCAAATTGTAATGTTCCCAGTTTTTAGCCTCAAGCTAAAAGGAACATTATAGTTAGTAGTAGATGAATAAAATGGGTAGGGAATCCCATTAACCTCTTTAGAAGAGAAAATAGCATTCGTCATGTGAAAAGGGGAAGAATAAGCAGCTAGATTGAGCACCTACATGTGTGAACAGGATTGGATTAAGTTGATTCAGTCATATTTGACCAAGTCCACATGCACTATCTAGATAAATTGTATCTCCATGATGGACTGCACAGTTCTAATGGAGGACAACTTGCATGGGCTAGGTGGCACATATGGATGGGATCCATTATGGAGAGGAGAACTTGCTATATATGGAAAGGAGGACAACCACTGTATGCATGCTTTTGATTATTATTTGCTTTTTCCTGTTGAGACTTTACTTCCTCTTGCTGTTTAGCAGGGTTGTAGTGTTGTTCAGCACAAGAGTGTTCCTGGTCGGGAATCCCTACCTCATCCTCAGGGAAGGAGAGGTTATTGAGCTACATTTCTTCATTCCAAAATTTTGGCCAGGCTACCTCCTTCAGCTACAACACAGTTTTTTTTTAGAGCTAGGTTGTGTTGCAGGGTGCAGCAAAGGAGGATCTCTTTGAGCCATTTCTGGGCTTGTTTTTCAATGGAGAGCTTGTCTATCCATTGGAGGATCAACAAGAGAGGCTCCCAGGCATATTTTCACATATTGGAATTGGGCCAAAGCATATTTTCCCTTTTAAAACACATTTCCTTACAAGAACTGTGTAAGGAATGGACATGTAATATAATACATTTTATGAGCTATATTTCTACATATCCAACTCTATAATATCTTAATATGTTCTTATTGTTGTAGAAAATCCCTATTTTGGGATATTACAGTGGTATCAAAGCATAATCTTGGCTCAGCCTGTGGAACAAAGCAATTATGCTATTAAAAGAAGGAAATATGAGTATAAAGAAGACTCCATTATATGGAGGAAGAAAGGAGGGTAGGATTTCAAAGCTTCTTCCTAAATCTATAAAGAGAATTCATGAAGATCTCAAGAAAATAAGAAGGGAGATGTACAAAGAATCTCCAAGAGGGTTTGAATATGAATCAAACTCTAGATTTTCATATGAGGAGTGTGAGCATGAAGCCACACACTATGTTGCACAACGCATTCAAGAGCCCGGATATATCAAGAGAAATATGAAGGACGAAGCAATGCCTAAGAGGGAAACCCTTAGTGGTTTGTTGCAAGGTTATGAATCTCAAACTAAGAATTTTAGAGATCATCTTACTTTTTTAGAGTTTTCAAGATCAAGGTGAAGGGAAGCAAGCAGGAGGATATATTTCTTCTATCTACTTTTGATGGTTCACCTGCATGTTCAGCCAAAGCTTGGGTGGAGGAACTAGACACCTTTTTGCAGCACCACCAAATTTCTAAAGATGATGCAATCAAAGTTGCAATGCTGCATTTTGGAGGTAAGGCCTATGCATGGTGGATATTTGAGTATTTTTCTTTAAATAATGCAAATAATTCTTCTTATGCAAGGTTCATTAAAGAATTGGTGGGGAGATTTGATGGGAAGATTTCTGAAACAAATGTGGAGAAGGAAAACAAACTCAAACAAACACAAACCTTGCATGTGATGGATGAAACTATAAAATCCATTTCACTTCAGAAACCAATGGAGGAGGCTGATATCTTGCATCATACCTTGCTAGAGGCAAGACCTTTATCTCATATTCTTGAGCAAGGAGATATGGAGACCCCTATTTCAAAACATTATCCAATCATTGGGAGGTTGCCCATTCATGTTGCAGAGGTTGAGGGCAACAACACTGTCACATCTAGTGATTATCTAGTGCCTCATGCAAAGGAAGGAGGAGCACTTGCTCCAACAAGTGGGTTTCTTGTATCATTGCAAGGGATTCCCCAGGATCTCATGTGTGGAGATCAAGGCACAACCTATGATCAACATGTGACTTTGTTGAGAGATTGTAAAACCATGCAGATGGAAGAAGGAAATGGGGAGGATGACCAACATTATTTCATGAGAAGAATACACACCTATCCATTTCAAAAGGTTGATGCACAAATGAGGGAGGTTGGATTGCACAGTGAGAGTAGGGACAAGTCTGTCCATCCATATATTCAGTATACTTTTGACATTGATGTCTCATTATATGGAGGCATTCCACCTGGGAGGCCACCAAATCTAGAGTTGGTGGGAGACACCTTGTCATTTGGTTCACCACTCTCAGATTCAGGAGGGGTGAAGATTTTGGAAGATGAATTTGGCATGGGGGATGTCAAAGTAGCAGGCAGAAACATGAGGAGAGCTTCACATGCCAGATCACCAACGCTGTCTTTTAGGAGGATTAATCCATACTGGAGGTCTCAACTCTTAGTAGAGTACTCCAAGGATCTTGGTGCATGCATAATTTTGGATGACCCAGATGGAGATGATGATTATATAGTGGATGATGTGGTCATCTATTCTCATGGCAGGATCTTCTTGACTAGGGCTTCTAAGTTCAAGGAGAAGTTGCTTCATGCAGCACACGAGGACTTCCTTTCCATGCATTATGGTGCATATATTTCTTTGGCAGAGGTAACTTGGGAGGGAATACAACATGACATAATTTAGCATATGGATAGATGCATAGCCCGAATGATGATAGAGAGGAGGTCACAACCACTTCCCTACTCAATGGAGGTGAGGGAAAGATTCCAGTTGAGCCATTTCAGCTCAAGATCTCAAGTACATGATGGAGGATGTATAATTTCACATTTTGTATTGTACTTCTTTTCCTTATTTGAGTAGCATGATTTATCAAGAAGAATTATTTCTTCTTGCATATTGTATGATGATGTACTTGTAGCTACTTGTAGCATTGATTTTGGCTATCTTTTTGGTGGTTTGTGGGGGAAGCCACATGATTCTTGGTGTGCAACATTGACACCACATTGTATCTTCATGTTTCCATCTTATGAGATGACTGTGGCAGCAAACAAGTGGCTGGTGAAGTGCTTGTTATTTTTTGTTTTGAGTCAGGCATGGAATGCACTATGCTAGTTCCTTGTGTGGAACTTTGATTCACTCTCTGGTTGTCATTTGACAACTTGTTTTCATAGTATTTTGCTTCCATATATTGCTGATATGTTTGTACTCATGGGAAGATTTGTTTGGAGAGTGGAATTTGTGATGGATATGCCCATTGGGAGTATGATTCTTCCCATTTTACATGTTGTATGTTTCAGGAGAAACAATGGGCACACCATGATTTCCACAACACACCTCTTTCCTTCATGTAGGAGGAGCCCTTGCGTGAACTTACGTTCTTGGAGGAGGCACTTCATGGTTGACTTATCTTGTGGGGTAGCTTGGGCCATTTTTGAAGGCCATGAAATTGCAGCCCAATATCAGCAGCCCCTCATACTTACCATAACTGGAGAGAGAAACTACTTGGATGGGAAAACATAAACTCTCCATTCAGCCCCAACACATTGCATAAAATCGGGGTTGTAGATTTCTTTGATGAGCTACCTAGGATGGCTCATTTAATTTGGATGATAGCATGGAATGAGATTTCCCATATGTATCAGCACTCCTACCTTGAGGAGGCCATGAGATAACAAGAAGGTTTGCAATTACACCTTCCACCTTTTCATCATGTGATCCATTTGGTCATGCATCTTTGGGAGGAGACATTGGAGGGCAGATTTGTTGCAGATAACCTTGAGTAGTGGTGGGGAATATTGATGAGGAGGCCACAAGAGGAGAAGGGGGGGAATTTTTCTCTCTCTATATATTTTCTTGAGGACAATCAACATTTTGGAGGGGAGGACTGTAATGTTCCCAATTTTTAGCCTCAAGCTAAAAGGAACATTATAGTTAGCA
The DNA here is from genome assembly GCA_034641835.2 of Pinus albicaulis. Lineage (NCBI taxonomy): Eukaryota > Viridiplantae > Streptophyta > Pinopsida > Pinales > Pinaceae > Pinus > Pinus albicaulis. The sequence continues at coordinate 1,503,198,728 of CM076570.1, read as the reverse complement.
GTAGATGAATAAAATGGGTAGGGAGGCCCATTAACCTTTTTAGAAGAGAAAATAACATTCTTCATGTGAAAAGGGGAAGAATAAGCAGCTGGATTGAGCACCTATAGGTGTGAACAGGATTGGATCAAGTTGATTCAGTCATATTTTACCAAGTCCACATGCACTATCTAGATACATTGTATCTCCATGATGGATTGTGTAGTTCTAATGGAGAACAACTTGCATGGGATAGGTGGCACATATGGATGGGACCCATTGTGGAGAGGAGCACTTGCTATATATGGAGAGGAGTACAACCATTGTATGCATGCTTTTGATTATTATTTGTTTTGTCCTGTTGAGACTTTGCTTCCTCTTGCTCTTTAGCAGGGTTGCAGTGCTGTTCAACACAAGGGCGTTCCTGGTCGGGAATCACTACCTCATCCTCAATGAAGGAGAGGTTCTTGAGCTACATTTCCTCATTCTGGAATTTTTGCCAAGCTACCTCCTTCAGCTACATCTCTGTTTCTATTTAGAGCTGGGTTGTGTTGCAGGGTGTAGCAAAGGAGGATCTCTTTGAGCCATTTTTGGGCTTGTTTTTCAGTGGAGAGCTTGTCTATCCATTAGAGTATTAGCAAGAGAGGATCCCGGGAATATTTTCACATATTTTCATTGGTAAAAAGCATATCTACACTTTTACATTGTAGTACCTTGCAGGAATAGTGTGATTTTTTAGAGAGCAGCTGCTGCAAGGTTTAATACCTTGATTTTTGGCTAGTTTCCTTAGGTAAGGGCCAACCCTTCCCCCTGAAAGCTAGGAAAAGGGATTCTAATCCATATTGTACTTATTTCAGTCATATTCATGTAATGTTTCAGTAAACTACATTATTTTTCAGACTGAATATTCAGATCTACTTCTCTTGTACTCAAGCTGTCAAGAAACCCTTACTGGGTTACCTCATTTTGTATAAAAGAGGCTAGATCTCTGTTTTTCTCTATGTATTGATGTAATAAACTCTGTATATAATAATTATATCATATTACATATGAAACCCTCATAAAATCACGTTTTTCAATCTTCAGTAATTTATGCATACAATAAGTCATGCGATTTGGGCCTTTTTGAGCAGTATCGGGATCAAGAGATTTGTTTAACATAGCTAGAGTGAATTGTTTCTGATGAAATTTGGTATGCGAGTCCCACATGACCTAATATAAAGTATCCCAACATAATTTTCCATTATTTTTACGAAAATATCAGAAATTAACGTTTTTGGTGCTGGAAATGCTGATTTCCCCCACTTTTGATTGAGGGAATGGATCATCATTCTTGCTGTTGTATATATGATTGATGGAAATGTAATATAATACATTTTATGAGCTATATTTTTGCATCTCCAACTCTATAATATATTAATATATTCTTATTGTTGTAGACAATCCCTATTTTGGGATATTACACAAATAATAACCTCAAAACATGAATAACAATGGCTGCCATCCCCTCCATATATTGTGTGTGAGCCTTCTCACATTGGGTCCCATCCACAATTTCCACCAAGATCATGCAAGTTGTCCTCCTCTAAAACTGTGTTGTCTAATCATAAATTCCACTCCTCCATGACAAAATTGTTGATTTGGTCAAAGTTGACATATTCAACATGTATCCCCTCCAATTCACACCCAAAGGTGCTTAATCTAGCTGCTTATTCTTCCTCCTTTCACATTATGAGTTTTATTGTTCATTCTAAGGATATTTATGGGCCTCCCCACCCACTTATTCACCTACCTAGTGATAAAACAAACTATAATATTCCATTTAGCTGAAGGCTAATTTTTTGGAATATTACAGTCCTCCCCTCCAAAATGTTTCTTGTCCTCAAGCAACTGTAAAGGTGGAGAAAAATTACTCCCCTCCTCCTCTTGTGGCCTCCTCAACAATAGTCCCCACCACTACTCAAAATAATCTGCAATAAATCTACCCTCCAATGTTTCCTCCAAAGTATGCAACCCCACATGGCTCACATCATGAGAAAATGGAAGGTGTAAGTGGAAACCTTCTTGCTATCAAATGGCCTCCACAAGGTAGGAGTGATGAAAAACATATTGGATCTCATTCCCAATGAGAAACTCCCATACCCATGCTATCATCCAATTGAAATGAGCCATTCTAGGTAGCTCATCAAAGAAATCCTCAACCCTCGGTTCATGCAATGTATTGGAGCTGTATGGAGAGATTGGATTTTCCCACCCATGTTGTTTCTCTCTCCATTTATGATATGTATGGGGCTACTTATGATCTTGGACTGAAATATTATGGTCTCCAAGAATGACCCAAGTTACCCCACCAAAAAAAACATCAATGAAGTGCCTCTCCCAAGAACTCAAGTTCTCCAAATGGCTCCTTCCACATGAAGACAGGAGATGTATTGTGGCAATCATGGCTTGCCCATTGTTTCTCCTGAAACATGCAACATATGAAGTATAGAGAATCATACTCCCAATGGGCACCTCCAACTCTTGTGTCATCCTCCCAACAAAGCTTCTCAGAAGAACAAGAAAATCATCAATATATGGAAGAAAAAGCAAATAAAAACAAGTTTCCATATGACAACCAAGAGGTGGATCATAGTTCCATATCTAGAACCAACACAGTGCATCCCCTACCTGCCTCAAAATCAAGTGTAACAAGTGTCTTTTCAACCACTTGTTTGCTGCCACAATCATCCTACAAGATGGCATCATAAAAGTAAAAATTGGTGCCAATGGGGCACACCAAAAATCATGTGGCATTTCCCAAAAACCACCAATAGAATGGTCAACATCAATGCTAAAAATGAACTTAAGTACATCACAATACAATATACAAGAAGGAATTATCCTCCTTGATACAATATGTTGCTGACAAAAAGTAAAGGAGTGAAAATCATAATGCATAAATGTACATCCTCTACTATGTACCTTGGTCATTGAGATGAAATGGCTCAACTGAAAGTTCTCCCTCACTCTCAATGAGTAGGGAAGTGGTTGTGACAACCTCTCCATCATCATCTAGGCTATGAATCTCTCCATATGATAATATACATCCTGCTGGATGCCCTCCCAAGTGAACTCCTCCATCAAGGAATGATATGCATAAAAGTGCATGGAAATAAATTCCACATGTGCTGCATGTAATAGCTTCTCCTTGAGCTCAGAAGCTCTAGTAAAGAAGACTCTACCATAATAATATATGACATGATCATAATCCACCATGTATCTTTCATTTCCCTCCGGGTCATCAAGAATCATGCAAGCACCAAGATCCTTGGAGTACTCTACCAAAAGTTGAGATCTCCAATATGGATCAATCCTCCTAAAAGATAGCGCTGAAGATCTAAAATTTGAAGTTCCCCACATGCTGCTATCTTTTCCTTTAACATCCCCCATGCCAAATTCATCCTCCAAAGTGCTGCCATGCCCATCATGCAGCTGCTCATGCTCAGGTAGAAGTGGTGACCTTTGGGAGTTGGCCTCCCATGAGAAGCTACCATCCAAAAAGAACCTCCTGATCTTGGCTAGTGTAAGCATGAGTGGCATCCATCTAATCCAATATAGGGAGGATTCCTTCCTCAAGGGTATTACCCTCTGTCTCTCCAAATCCATGGAGTGGTCTCCTTGCACAATGGTGGTGCCATCCTCCATCACTACAGCAACTTCTTTTAGTGCAGAATATGTACTGAGAGTGGGTAATGCTGAAAATGGGAGTGTATCCCTCCTCCTTGAGTCTATCCCAAACTCTCTACATTTTACTAGACCCCTCCAAGGTATTCACCTGTTTTGAGATCTAAGAGTGGTGAACCAAATGGTAAGTTGTCCCTCACCCACTTTAGATCTGGTGGCCTCCTAGGTGGAATGCCCCCATCTAGTGAGACATCAATATCTAAAGTAGACTATACATATGAGTGGAATAATTTGTCCCTCTCTTCACTGCACAATACAATCTCCTTCTTTTGTGCAGAAACCTCCTAAAATAGACAAGGGTGAATTCTCATCCTCCTTTGATGCTGATCCTTCTTCTCTTCCATCCCACATTCCACAAACACTGATACATGCTACTCTAGAATTGTGCTTTGGTTCCCACATGTTAGATCATTTGGAACTCCTTCCAAAGACACAAGGGATCCTCTAATGGAATCAATGGCTCCCTTTCCACCTCCATGTGGTGATGGATCTTCTCCTAATGGTACATCGTTGTTAGCTCTTCTTTGCTCATCCTCTTAACCAATGTTTGAGAATGCCTCATCATCAATGAGAGACCCTAGATCTTGGTCTTCCCTTGAAGGAGGAATCCCCATGCCTTCATCTATAGAAGAGGGCTCTTCAAGAAGTGGGGATCTTGCCCTTGACCAAATATTATGCATGTTTTTATCCCCTTCAACAAAAATATGGAGTGGAGTTGGTGAAATATATCCCTTCAACTCATGCAAAGGTTTTGAAGTTTTGGTTTCAACAAAAGATGTTTTAAAATGTTTAATATAAAATATTTACATTATCTCCTTATTGAAACCTTGTAATATCCCGAATGGGATATTTTAACTAAAAATGCAGAAAATTAACTGAACTCCACATTATGCTGTAAAATCAACATTATTCAACAGAAGATTGAAATGTAAAATTAAACACATAAAATACTACAATCCAATACCATATATAACAATAAGAATATTAGCTTTTATTATAAATAATAATAGGGGTTTACATATAAATCTGACATATAAAGAGCTGATATGGAAAACTAGCAAACAATACAATCTGCTGCACTACTACATGGCGATGGCCTCCAAAATTGAACTGTTGCACTCTCCCTCCGGCAACAACTGTCACTGCACCCACTGAATATGATGAAATCCAAGTTGAAGATCTGAATGATCCTCACACCAATCTTTGAAGCTCTACGAAACTTCTGAGTGAAGTCTCCTCAAGAGAATTGGGTTTTCATCCAACACTCACAAATCACTCGAGGGTTTCCATCCTGGGGCTACGGCGAACGTAGAGAACCACGTCTCACACCTCTCATACAATAAAATTATATGATCCCAAAGATATCCCTCAATGGCCTCCTCCCTTTTTTTTATATATCTCTTGGAGCCTTCTAGAGCATTATTATATTATTATTTTATTCATGGAGCACTTTTTCCTCTTAGTGAAATATTCCTTTTTAATGCAGAAAAGAGTAAATCGGCTACCATGTCTCCTATGGTCACTGAAAATCATTTCCAATTGTCCCATCATGGAGGTATCCTCATGCCGATTCCAATGAGCTATTACACTATGGTGTTATGTCATGTATTCCTCTTGGAATGCCACCGTGAGCGTAATTAGCTGAGTTAAGCCCATAAATAACTCAAAAATCCGAAAGTTGTCAGAATTCACTAGAGCGAAAGCCAAATTTCTCGGATGATGGAATATATCAAGTGAATGCCACCTAACCACATAGAAACTCCTCAAAAATCCTCCAAAAATCCCTTGGGCCCACTGATGACACCAACCTGTACCTATGACCGGTCTGCTCCTAACTCTGGGAGTCCCTCCTAGCCCTGTCATAGGTGATGCCAAAAAAGGGAATATTACAGACCTTCCACCTTAAGATTTCTTGCCCTCAAGCAATCGAAATATGTGGGCCAATCGATTGGCCTGCCATAACTAAGACTTAATGCTCGGATCCCATACAAACCTCTGGGTGCTGCTATGCACCTGTGTCAAACCACTCGGAATAGACCCCTCAATGTCAGGATCCCAAACTAATCTCTTGCTATACCAGTCAACAAAAAATCCTCCTGAATCCCCACGCCACCATGGCCAAACATCACCCAAGTCCCACGACTCGAATTGCACACTGCCTCTAGCTATAGTTGATGCCCCATGAAGTGAAGTCTGCCAACAAGCATCAATGCTCCCTAGCTCCTGTTGTGTTGTACCTCTAACTGTATAAGCTACCCCACCAACTACGTACCAAATCATCACCTCTCTCCAATCCAAGTCCTGACTCAATCCCATGCTGATCCTGCTCTCCTGAAATCGGGATGGAGTGTTGAAGAAATGACAACCTTTGCCCCACTGCCAGCCGGAATCTGTAACATTTGCTATGTCTAAGGGCCCTTGATCTATTGTGCTCCATACGAAGAAAATTGTACCATCAAGAGGGTACCAGCTCATGATATTCTACCAATATATCCCAGAAGAAGAATCTAATGTAGTGTCAACTGCATACGAAATACTCCCAAAGAACTGTCGATGGCTCATAATCAACTCACGCTGCTCTACAATCAATCTCATAATCCTACTCATAACATCATCATTGTATGGAGCTACAGGTGTGGTCAAATTCATGATGTTACTGAGACAAGCTACAACTGGAAGTGTGACCCCTTCACAAGGTTCCTCCAAGAATTTGGGCTGTATAAGAGCAAGCATAGCTGGTTTTAGAGCCCAAATAAGTTTATTCCCTTCTTCTTGGCTTATTTTGGACAAAATTTCATTAAGCTCATTTGGAAAAAACTCTCCATGTCATCTTCATGTGTTTCATATCTGTCCCAAGTGCAAGGATTTTGTGACCAATCCCCAATTCTCCCTGCAAATATTTTGGCTGCTCTTTTTGAAGGATGGCATAAATTCCTCTTGAAAAGGGTCTATTTTTTGGTTTTGTTTTCTGGTCTTCTAATGCATGATGGTTCAAGGAACCAACCTTTATTCTTCTCAAGATGCTTAGGAATCCCTCCATGGTTTAACCAACGATATGATCACTCCTTTTTTGAGTTGTTATAGTGATGCAGGTGTAGCTTTTGTCAACCAATTCAAATGCATACTGCTGAAGGTGACACATATTTGTTGGTGTCAAATATAGGTGCATAGTGGGGACTTTACAAAAGAATCAGTCTCAACCTCACAACTGATATCTATATTTTAAGCTTAGAAAATTATTATAGCCATTGACAAAACTACATAACAGAGATATATTAGACAAGACATAGCGACATCCCTCACTGATATAAAAAAAAAATGTATACTCAGAAAATATAGAATGGAACCTGGAAATCGCTCCAGTAAGCTCCTCCAAAAACTACACTGCTACTCCAAGACTACACTGTTATCTGACTTCGGCCTCTAATTTACCCACTAAAAACTGCTCAAAAAAATCTAGGAATTTGGGAAGGTGATCCTTGCCCAAAACGCAGAAAAATTCAGAAAGGGTTTCTTCTAATTCCAACCTTCAAAATCTGACCCTTTGTAGTTTGGCCCTCTTCCAATTTCATTTTTTGGCAATGTAGCTACTACTATCAATCATTGCTCTCCAAAATCCCAACAAACCTCCTCATATGGCTCTTCTATCAATTTCCCAACACCCCAGCTCTAAAATCCCACCAATGCAGCTCTCACAAATGAGCCTCCTCCAATGAATGCATAGGCCCTTCTAACCAAAATAGCTACAACTGAAAACTGGAAACCCGCAGGCTGATCCAAAATTGAAGCTCTGATACCACTGTAATATCCCGGATGGGATATTTTAACTAAAAATGGAGAAAATTAACTGAACTCCACATTATGTCGTAAAATCAACATTTATTCAACAGAAGATTGCCATGTAAAATTAAACACATAAAATACTGCAATCTAATACCATATATAACAGGAAGAATCTCAGCTTTTATTATAAATAATAAGAGGGGTTTACATATATATCTGACCTAGAAAGAGCTTGTTAGCCCCCCTATAAATTTTTGACAAAGCAAAGCAGGGGGCTGAATTTGTTTTTTGAGCCCTCAAGGAATGCATCTCCTCGAAGACACATCATCCTTGAGGTCTCCTATGCCTTTGCCTTTGATAAATTTCCCTCTGCAGAACTTTCCATGTTGCCCCTCTCTTCCCCTTCGTAAAATCCCCTTTCCATCCCAATTTTTCCCCAAATTCCCCTTTGAATCCTACCCTTACCCTTGGTTTCCTCAAATTTCCCCTCTGTCTCTCTATCGGTACCCTCCTCAGGCCTCAAAATGCATTAAAAATGGCTAAAAACCCACTTTCTGACCATATAATAGACCTCAGCCCTTTCTCTGCTAACCTCACACCTTTCCTTCCACGTGATCATAGCGCTGGAACCACCCACCAGTCCACAAAGGAATTTATCTCAGCGGGTTATCGTGAGTAGTTATAACTGTTGATCTGAGCAGGACGAACGGCGATCACTGCCTCCACAGCAACCACCGTTAAAACCATCCATCACCGATCCTCACATATTGACCGTCCGTTCCCTGCAGATCTAACGGTTCAGATTTTACCAGCTTGTGGACCCCGTCCGCGTGCACTATTCAGAAACAACCCAGTTTTCATCGCACTACTAAAGGGGGTCGGGCAGTTTTTCCTCATTGCCCAATGATTCCATACACCTTCTGCCGCGTGTCCCCACGTACGGCCCCAAAACCGCCCTCCATCACGCATTAAATTTCAACTCAGGATGCCACACGATATCGTTGAGAGCCGTTGGATCTGGAACATCCCATCTAACAGCTATCGCTCCACCGAGATGCTCGTGATTTAACCCACGGCCACCATACCCCTGGCCCGCCATTCCTCATCCTCTGCTGTGTTTCCCACTGTCGATCTCCTTTGAGATCTGACGGTCCAGATTGGTCTTTCCCCCATTGTTGACTATTTCGCTGTCAACTGGTTCCGCCACGTCACCTCCACGTGCCTCACCGTATTGTCGCCCCTCCCGTCTTACATATTCATTCAAAGGTCAGAGATTCAAAGATTTTTCGTTCATTTTTCCTCCACGCCACCTTTTGACTGTAGTCTTCATCATTTCCACCTCACTGCAAGTCATCCACGATAATTTCACCATCAAACCAGTCCACATCATTAGTCTAGACACCCCCCTGTTGCATCCACCACCCCCATGGTTTTCTTAACAAGTTGCGTGTTTTTGCAGGGTTTCCAGAAAGACAGAAAGCCGCCATGATTCATAGGAATCATTGTAAGCGGTGCATTGAGTAGGCAGAATTAAAACTGAAGCTGGTACTACAGGGAAATGTTAAGAAAGATGGCGACAATATAAATTCCATCGAAGGACGAATTTTGAAACTTCGCAGACTCTATCCCGCACCATTAAAGCCCAAATCTTGCAGAATCAAAACATTTATGAAGTCGTGAAGAAAAACCAGCTTACGATCAAGGATTTCAGCATTTGGCATTGAGTGTTTAGAGTTTTAATACAGCAACAGAGTTTTTTTCCCTCCATGAAGGATAGAGCGCCCATGCAGTATTCAATCTGTGCCATGTTTTGGAGAGATTTCCTACCCTGAAACAACCCCAGTACTATCAGAGAATTTATTTCATCAGTATGGAAGATTTCTTTATCGTTTCTTTACCTATTTTTTATTCACCAATAGCACCACACAGTGCTGCAGTCAGAACACATTGGAGTCATATCAGAGTAATCTGCAGTCTGAAAAGGATCATTCGTTCACCCAAAGAACACCAGAGATTAATGCACAGGATCTATACATAATGGGCTTCGGCCCTCTTTCTTTTCAGAAGTTTAATACTACATTTAGTTCTCCACCTACCTCCTCTGCTCCTCCAGAGTTATAAATTCATGAAGAACTCATTGTAATGGTTGTTGATCAGTTATCAGAGAACTGCAAGTATTTTCTTTTGAGACACAGTCTCTGTGTAAAGTTTGTAAGATAGGTTGAAGGATATGTTTTCAGACTGAGTATTCAGCTATTGGAAATATTGTACTAGATTGGTATTGTTATTTAATATGACAAGAACATTTCTTTGGATCGTGATCTGAAGCAGCGGTGATGTTTTCCTATCTTTGTGTTTACATTCATTTCATTTTGTTTCTACTGGCTTGCATTAGAATATTGGCATAGGATTTACCCTTGTTAGGTACCCTATGTTTCTGTTCTCCTTGCCATTTATGTTTATCTTCTTAATGTATTATCTAAGGGCTGTTTTCAGTTGATTTAACCAGTGTAGTGGATGTTATTTCTTGCTTTCTGATGTATGAATCAAATGAATTCAGTTGTTAGATGCTTCTTGTTATAGATTTAGTTGGAAGATTTGGGAACACTGGGGATTGGTGTTAGCCCTGTCCACTAGGATCCTTGTACGACCTGCTGATTTGTAACTTTGTGCTCTGAAATCTATGTTATCTCCTCCCTCCTACTTTCCATATCACATAACCATCTTGAAGATCCTAAGTTTTAGAAAACTAGCCCAATTGAAAGCCTGCCTATTGATTAGCAAGCAAATCCTTTCCTGACTCCATTGCCCAATGGTTTTGAATATTTCTTGGAATATTTCACCTCTGCCTTATCCCTCTTTGCTCATCATAATCTTACATTGAACCCTTATTTCCTGATAACCAACAACCAAAACAAAAAATCAAACAAACTCGTGCCTATAACTAGCCTAACATCTTAAACTTTGAGCTTCATAGACATAAACCTTTGCTCCAACTAGAGAGATCCCTCTCTGGACCCAGGAGGGCTAGATCCTAAGGTTTGAAAGTGGTTATGATGTTGTCTCTTCTTTTCATCTTGCCAATCTGGCCAAAACATGGGAACCCCAACAGAGCTGAGATGGAAAACTGGCCAACAATACAATCTGTTGTGCTGCTACACGGCGATGGTCTCCAAAACTGAACTGTTGCACTCTACCTCCAACAACAACTGTCACTGAACCCATTGAAGATGATGAAGCCCAAGTTGAAGATCTAAATGATCCTCACACCAATCTCGGAAGCTCTATGAAAATTTTGAGTGAAGTCTCCTCAAGAGAGTTGGGTTTTTGTCCAACACTCACAAATCACCCAAGGGTTTCCATCCTAGGGCTACGATTGAAGTAGAGAACCACGTCTCACACCTCTCATACAATAAAATGATATGATCCCAAAGATATCCCTCAATTTTCTCCTCCCTTTATTTTATATATCTCTTGGAGCCTCCTAGATCATTATTTTATTATTATTTCATTCATGGAGCACTTTTCCCTCTTATTAAAATATTCCTTTTTAATGAAGAAAAGAGTAAATCGGCTACCACATCTCCTCTGGTCACTGAAAATCATGTCCAATTGTCCCATCATGGAGGTATCCTCATGCCGGTTCCAATGAGCTATTACACTATGGTGTTATGTCATGTATTCCTCTCAGAATGCCACCGTGAGCGTAATTAGCTGAGTTAAGCCCATAAATAACTCAAATTTCCGAAAGTTGTCAGAATGAACCAAAACGAAAGCCAAACTGCTCGGATGATGGAATATATCAAGATAATGCCACCTAACCACATATAAAATCCTCAAAAATCCTCCAAAAATCCCCTGGGCCTGCTGATGACACCAACCTATACCTGTGACCGGTCTGCTCCTAACTTTGGGAGTCCCTCCTAGCGCTGTCATAGGTAACACCAAAAAAGGGAATATTAAAAACCTGCATAAGTATTTACACTTTCATGATGAAATGAAGTAGAACTATAAAACCACCAATCATGGGCCATACCTTTAAGGTGCAGCACTGCTACTCTAATGGCCTCCTTTTATGAGACTTGGTGTCGCTGAAAATAGGAATCTAGCTCATTCACCCAAGCCTTGGTTGTGCACTTTGTTGATCCATCAAAGTTAGATATAAATATTTTACCTCTCTTGCTTCTATTATGGTTGTTGGATCTTCTGTCTTCCTTGTGTTGGAAAAACCTTTGGAAGTCCAAGTGCTCTTTGAATCTCCAAGAATGAAACTCATGCTCTTGAAGATAGCCACTCAAGGTCTCCTCCTTGGGTGCATCCTCTTCCTCCTTTTCTCTTGCAGTGAATGTGGGAAATAAACTGCACTATGGATCTGCATGTGTGGTTGAATTTCCACACCCACGATGTGAATATCTAGGGCTTGCTTCACTTCCAAACCCTTTTGGAAATTTCCTACACCTCTCCCTTTTCATCTCCTTGATATCTTCCTTGATATTTTTCACAGTTTGAAAAAGAAGCTGGGAGATCCTCTCTTCCTTCATTTCTCTAAATAATGGAGTCATTCCTTTGTTTCTTCTATAAAAATTCTCCTTCCTGTGAGAATATTCTCCTCCTAATGGCATAATGTATTGAATGCAGCTGAGCCAAGATTATGCTCTGGTACCACTGTAATATTCAAAAATGGAAATAACAAAAATACAAGACAAATAATGTAAAACACAACAATTATGAACATGTCATGAGAGGGATCAATATGCAGGCATAATTTTACTAAGATATCAGCAACAATACAAAAATATATTGAGGTTCAAGCCACTTAAGAAATAAGAACAAGCCTCCAATGATCAAAACAATAAGCACATGAGTTGTTGCTACTGTATAGAATGCCAGAAAGCAGTGACAATGTTGTCTATATTAGTGTAGTTTTTGCTATAAGCATACATAAATGAAATATGACCGATATATACAAAATAACCCAGGAAAGAATATGTGGGCACTAATACATGATTTCTAGCCAACCCAGGAAGGATTGCTAGAAATACCAAGAAATATACAATGTGACAAATAACCCTGGGGTTAATATGTCATTGCAAACTGGAACTGAATAAAATGAGACTATGAAAGATCTGAAATGATAATGTCCTTCTCCAATGGTATTTCTCAATAGAAGGCTGATCCCCCTATTCAAAAATAGACCCTCTTGATGAGCTCAATGAACCCTCCTAGCAACTGCCTCTAAAAATAATGCAGATATAGCTTGTAACTGCATTATGAGGGATGGTAGATGGTTGGCCTGATGCCAAAAATGTAGAAATTTTCCCCAGATCCCAATTTGATGTTATATCTGTCTCAAAACTAAGTCTTCTTCCTAGACTTGAATGCTACCGTGTTATCGGTGATAATTTTAGTAGGACAATCAAAACGAAACAAAATATTAGTTTCTAAAAATTGAACGATGAAAGAATCTGTTGATTGCCTTGTCAGGATCTCTTTGATCCACTTTGTAAATTAATATGTGGCTACCAATATCTACTTGTGTTGTGCGGATGATGTTTGGTGAATCTCGCCTATGAAACCTAGGCCCCATTGCTGAAATGTTGCATGTACTGAAATATGTTGAAGAGGTAGCGGGAGAAGCTTTCTCTTACCTTGAAAAACTTGATATTCATGGTAGCTCATTACTGCTTTGTAAACATCTGCAAAAAGTGTCGACCAATAATATCCCGCTCTCAATATTTTATTGGTCATGGTTTTCTAATACAGGTGGCCCACACAATTTCCTTTGTGGAAGTCATTCATCACTTCCTTATATTCTTATTTGACCAAACAGTTCAGCAACACACCTCCGGGATCCTTCCAGTAAAGTGCATTGTCTAGTATGAAATATTTTCAAGATTTGAGTTTCAAAGTTTTTCCTTGACTCATAGTCATTCCTACAGGAGGATTTAGGTGTTGCAAAACATAAACAATATCAGAATATTGTGGAGATGACAAAAAGATACTAGATACCTAAATGAGATTCACTTCTTCTTGATTTTCAAACAAGGCTAAAATCAATTTGATGTCAAGATCATGAAGATTTGACTCAACCATGAGCTTGGCTAAGCCCTAACCTTTGATCAACTTGGTGGGCTTGATCTCAAGGTCATATTCTAGTGCAGCTGCTATCCATCTTCCTCTCCTACCTTCTAGGTTTTTCTGCATGAGAACTTCTTTCACAGCTACATTAGGTACATAGGAAAGAGTATGTGAATGTAATATGTAAACTTTGAAATATTTCAGTGCTTTAACCAAAGCTAGAGCCTATTTCTCTATGATGATTTAGCGAAGGGCTACATATCTGATATTGCAAGTGAAAAATGCAATTGGTAGCTCTGTTTTATCTGTTTTCTGAATCAATACTATTGCCATAGTGTGCTCATAAGAAAATGATAGTATTATGAAATCACTAGTATAATCAAGATTTATCAAAACTAGGGCAGTATTCAAGGAAAAATTAACTGAATGGAAGTATTTCCAGGCATATTCATACCACTTCACATCACTTTCTTTTTTCAAAATATTTGTCAATTCTCTAATATTCTCCACTAAATTAGGAATGAATCTACGTAAAAAATTAATCTTACCATTGAATGCTTGCACTTCCTTTTTTCTGTGAGGGAAATCAATCTGTTGAATTGCTTGAACATGGGAAGGTTCAATCTAGATCCCATCCTTGGAGATGATGTGACCAAGGAGTGTTTCCTCCTCCATGGCAAAAAGGATTTTATTTGGGTTGAGAGATATTTTGAACTTCCTGCATCTCTCGAAAAAAATTCTTAAATGGTGCAAATGTTCATCGTTAGAATGTGAAAACACTGTCAAGTCATCCAAATAAACAAACAAGAAAACATATTTTTCATTGGAAAATTTTATTTCCATGGCCCGCTGGAATGTGGCCCCTGCATTTTTCAAACCAAATGGCATTTTTTCATATTTGAACGTGCCCCAAGGTCTATTAAATGTTGTCTTGTCCTGATCATCCTCATGCACCAAAATTTTTTTTTACCCTGAATAGCCATCGAATAGTGACATCCAAGAAGAACGAACAAATCTTTGAAGTATATGGTCCATATTCGGAAGTGGATAGTTGTACTTAAGGGACACTTATTTCAAGTTTCTGAAATCTATGCAGAGCTGGATTTCTCCAGTCTTCTTTCTCACTGGAACAAAATTTGAAATCCAATCACAGAATCTAATCAGGACAATAATACCAGACTTGAAAAGTTTGTTTAACTCTTTTTCAATTGATGACAACAATCAGGGATTTATCCTTCTCAACTTTTTTCTAAATGGTTTTTGATCGGACTTGATCGGAATAGTGTGTTGAATGATGTTTTTGTCATACACCTTTAAATCTACATATTCCCATGCGAACACATCAGAAAATTTAGAAATTAATTTAACATATTCAACCTTTACCTCGGGAGATAATTAATTGGATAGTTTAACCATATTTTGTTTTTCTGTTGTCCCGATGTTCATGTCTTCAACACTATTTTCCATAGGAACCAATGTTTGGCTTCCTAGCTACGTCGTCTTGGTCAAACACTTCTTTCAAAGGTATGAGACCATTTGGAATAATGTTGTCTTTCAGTTGTAGTACATCCACTTGAGTTGCTTCAATGTCCTGGTCATCTTTGTCATAGACTTCATCTATGGAACAATTCTCAAATTCCTCTTCACCTTGGATAAAGTTATTTATCTTCTTATCATCCTAGAAACCTTGTGAATATCACAAGTTATTGGGAACGATTGGCCGGTGCTTCACATGAATCTCAAATTTTATGTTTGAAAAGATGGGGATTTTGAAATTAATTGCAGCAATAGCCAATGAATCGACCATGATATTTTGATTCTTTGGCACAGTCGAAAGTGTATACTTTGGAAAATTTTTAAAAATATCTAGTATAGCATTCCTATATTGTCTCATGCGAGGATGATTATCTTGATATTAATGTGTAACTTGATTTATCACAAGCTTTGAATCACCATACACAAAAATCCTCTTTGCTCTGAATTTATTTAAAATATTTAGGCCCGAAATCAACGCTTCATACTCTACCTCATTGTTAGTGTAGTCAAAAGATAATTCATATGAGCACAATATAAAATTCTTAGGAACCTTACCTGACTGAAGAAGTGGAATTCAGATCCAAATTCCAATGCTTGCCCTGTCTTTCCCAAGGCACCATCAAAATCCATGGTCCAAAGACCATTTTCTTCTTCTTCCAAGTGTCGGAACTCTCATTTTTTTTGTATGACAACTCTCCAACCTGTTTCTTTATGGTTTTGCAGACCTTCTTCTACTTTGTCTAATGTATGTTCTGAGTTGTGTACTATCTGATCCACTGCTTTTTATAAACTTTCTTCTGCTTGATCTACTAGTTGTTCTGATGTATTTGGAAGATTCTCTTTTTCCTTTTCTAAAACTATTCTTATACAATCTGAAATATTGGGTACATCCTCTACTTCTATGAGATGGAATCTATATCATTTAAGTCATTAAATAAAATAAACGACTCTAAATCTGCATGTATAGAATTTATCAGATGATTGATGGGATTTTATTTGCTTGTGATCGTATATTTAATCTTTGATTCTCGGTACAATTTCGTAAATTTCCCGAAAACAAGGATGGTTGAATAAGGAAAATCTAATTACAATATGCCTCTCAATTTTCCCCCCTAACATCTAGATAACAACATGCTAAATTGTGGCGATATGTTAGCTACCACCACATCCATTAGAACATTCTTTACCAGAATATGCTTAAGGGAGACTACCAAATCTATAATAAGTCCAATATAATGGACTCTACCTAAATCGAAGGAGTATAATTCATGGTATGGGCGAGTGATGTTAAGGCCCAACTTCTCCATTATGGATTTTGGAATTAGATTGTGGAAGGCTCCAGAGTCTAACATGGAATTATGTAAAATGCACTAGTGGATTCTTAGACTCAAGTAAAAAGGAGGAACCTCACTATCTTCTAATTAACTGTCAATAGCAGGACCAAAAATGAGTTCAGGATGATCATCTTCAACATTTACCATGTTAGACAAAGGATCTACTTTAAGCATCTTGGAAACATGGGACTTATACTGGTTATTCTTAACAATCTCGATTAAGGAATTGATACTTTTAACTTTGAAATTTATGTTTCTAGAATGAAGGGAGTGGTTTTTTCTACCTGTTTAACGACGATGTCTCGTTGTCCAACATGGTCCTTTGATGGAATTTATTTCTTCTGATTGTCCTTTTCCTTATTTTCTAGACTTGTGGATGGCTAATTTACCTTGTTCTAATTTGTGACCACAGGCTCTTTTCCATTACTCTAATTTATCAAAGGATTCTTCCTTGTTTTAGCATCTTTATTATGAGATTCTCTCTTCTGAATGGGATTAACTGACACATCTCTTCTCCTCAATGACATATTCCTACTTTGTGAACTAAGTACATTCAAGTACCCCTATTGGTAATCATCTGATTCAGTCTCTAATTCATGATCATTAGCAAGGATAAAATCTTCATCTTTAGGTTGATCTTTATTTTCAAAATACTCCTCATCTTCGGTAAAAGACATAGGCAGATCATTAGCTTTGAAAAGGTGGTTTTCCTCAACAATTGTGTCTTCATATTCTCCTTCTCCTTGAGCATGGTTTTGTTGCAAGGGTGTCCTAATTTTTTTCTTTTATTGCGGTGTTTGTTCAATAGCCCATTGTTCTCTCTACTTGATCCTTAAGACAGGCTATTGTTCACCTTTGTAGTTAGGGTTTCTGACTTCAGGTTGTCTCTCCGTGATGGACAGTCTGTCAACCATCCTTTCAACAGCTCTTATCAATGTATCCATATTAGCATTGGAAGATGAGGTGGATGGTTCATCTTGAATAGTAACTCTTCTTTAATCCCTAAATCTAGCTCTCTTCATCAAAATATTTGCTTCAACGTTGACTACATTATTTTGCATATCCTATAGCATAGCCAGATTTCTTTCCCTTAATTGGTAAGCCATGTCAAGATCAAATGCATCTGGATAACGTATGAGAGATAAGACTAGAGGAGACTTGATCTCAATGGGAATTGCATTGTAAATTCTATTAAAGTGATTATTGAAATCTTGGAATGATTCAATAATATTTATTTTAATGTTATCATACTCAACAAGCAACTGTAAGTAATTTTTCTTTACTTCCCACTGGAATATAAACAAATCAAAGAACTGGTATGGAGTGGAAATGGAATTAGCAGTCAGAGACCTAAACCAAACTTTGACATCTAGAGAGAAGCTTTGGGCTATAATCCTCATTTTTGCATTATCAGCATCAACTTCCTCCAAATCTATGAATTTAGTGACCTTAACAATATGTTGGCTTGCAGATATGGTAGATTTTTCAACAAACAAGGGGAGTCCTTAGCCATAACCCTGAGGTAAGTAATTCAATTGGGCATGTAATATAAGTGGGGAAAATATTGCCATGATTCCTATTGAGTGAAGTGTTGGATTGACAACAGGAGGGATTGGCTGAATAGGTAATGGAACAGAAGTTGTAGGTACTGAAGTAGTAGGTATGAATGATGAGGTCGAAGGTGCAGATGAAAAAACTACAATTTATTGAGTTTGAGGTTGAGTTGGGACATAAATTTCCTCTAGATGGTAGAATTGGATCCAATATTTGATGTCATGGTCAGATTCGGGCTTAACATCTTCGAAAAATCAATATTTCAGAGGACTAAGGTCTAATTCAGAAAATGAATTAACCTTGGATAGTCTTAAAGGATCAAATACTATGTCTGATAAAGAGGTTTCATACTTGGATTTAAAAAATGACAATTCAAATTTCAGATCATATAGTATATCTTCAAGAGAAATTAGTTTAGCAGGTAGAGAAACTAATCTTACCAATGGAACCGGTCCTGATTGAATGTTTGTAGTTTGATATCTATTCCTTCGAAATATCTTCTCTGGATCATCTACTGGATCAACTGGAGTAGGATCGAGATTTTCTTTGGCATATATTCTCTAAGCCAGCTCTACAATATTAGCACTGCAATTATTGACCTTTCTAAAGCTTAACCCTATCATCCAAAGGATCAAATTCCAAAATTTATTATTGTACACCCAGAGAAAATAAATATTTCATTCCCCAACAATGATGCCAATATGTTAGCACTCTGCCATATCTCTAAGGCTGAAGAAGAAATCCCAACATAAGTAACCACATACCAATATTTTGGCTTGGTAGCTAGCCCTACCAAATCAAAGAGGGCTCTCTCAACAAGGTTATAGCCAAGAGGGTTGGATAAATTAGTGTTTTATGCTAGGTATGAGTTTAGGGGTTTTGATTTGATTTGATTTGGTTTTTGGATGAGCATATTAGTTCAAGGAGGCTAGGTCAAGGAAAATAAGATTATGGTTATAGTCCATTCAATGGGGCAAGGTAGGTATGAAGGCTAGCACATTAGGGTTCTTTGGATGGAATGATTTAGACAGGTGAGGAGCTAGGAAGACCATGAAAGATGAATTCTTCCTAAAATGAAAGAAATATGAACAAGCTATGAAAACTTTCCCAAAACAGAGCATGTGAGATGAATTTTGTTTCTATAACTTGAAAGTGATCATAAACTATACATGAAATGGAAAATGGACCAACAATTCATTTATACAAATGAAACAAGAGAATAAAAAATGCTAGACAACCATACCATAGGTATCCCAAAGAAATAGCTGCAACACTTTTATTAATCTCCTACCAAAATGATTACAATAGAGTCTTTGATCAATATTCCAACATCCAACTAATTCCGAACCTGTGAAATGACTGAAAAATTACATGATATAGGCTTCAAACAAACTCCTCATAGCCTCAAGGTTCAAATCCATGAGAGGAGGAGAATCTCCACCAAAAACTGAGCTGAATACCTAGCGTGTAGGGTGGTCAAACTAACTCATCCCTCACTTTTACAAACTGATTCATTACACCTCATCATGAGTTTTCATCTAATGTATTTACCGTAGGTAACAGTTAAAAAAATGAAAATTTCATTTACATCATCAATTACATAAGTAAAATATTTATTCCCAAGATGAAAATAAAATTTGTAAAAAAAACAGAGAAAAATCAGAAAAGGTCAGGCATGCCCTCCCAGTGCTAGTGTGCCCTCCAACTTGTAGTGGAGTTTTGGATGGGCTCCCGGTGTCCAAAATGAGCTCTATATATCTCATTGGAAATTGTATCTTGTATAATTTCCAAATATATGATTGGTTTGTATAATGGATTTTATTTTACCCCTCAAAAATTCATTCTCCTGAGACTACTCAGTGCACAGCACTAAGGTGAAAAAGAAGGCAAAACTATGATTTTTAGGGTGTTTTTTTCACTTTTTCACCTTCTAGATATCCAAAAAAAACCTTAGAAAAGTATTTTTCTTGTATTTATTCATCATTATGAATCTAATGGTGGTCTCCTTTTGGCCAAAAAATGCCTCAAAGAAAAGTGCAGCACCCACCTGACTTTCCAGTTGTCACAAAATTGTCTTGGAATGCACAAAATTCCCAAAATTTGAAAACATTTCCCAAAACCTGTCAAAATTTTCTAAATGATGAATGATGATGAATTTTATGCATGGAGTGAGGCTTCATCAAGAATATCAAGACTCACTTCCTCTTTTTGCATGGTTAGGGTTTCAATTTTAGCATTTTCCCTCTTAAGTTTTGACCTTGCAATCCTGTTTCTTTTGGCACAATGTTTTTCCATCTTTCTATGAATATCATTGTCTTTCCTTTCCTTGTCCAGGAGCTTCTCAAGATGTCGGTTGGCCCTATCAATCCAATTTTCCTGGTCTTCATTGATCATGATGGAATTTTTTTCATTAAATGTCAATTGATTTGCAAGTTCAGCTTCTCTTTTCTTCTCT
This sequence comes from Pinus albicaulis, assembly GCA_034641835.2. NCBI lineage: Eukaryota > Viridiplantae > Streptophyta > Pinopsida > Pinales > Pinaceae > Pinus > Pinus albicaulis. The sequence continues at coordinate 1,503,178,286 of CM076570.1, read as the reverse complement.
AGTTCTAGATCTCTTTCCATCCCTCTAGTCTTGGGACTTTTTATTGATACATGTTATTTTGTTTCATATGTCACAAAATATGTTTCTAGTGTCTCTTCAAGTAATATTTCAACTTTTTCTACCTCTCTTTGAGCTTTGATGAATTTCACTTCATCAATGAGATGTTTGGTCTTTAGCTACTAGTTCTCCTACTCAAGAAAGGTAATGAAAAATTTATATGTATCAAGCTTAGTTTGTAGTTCTCTAATCTTGGCTTATTTTTATTTGATGGTTGTGCTAGTGATCTCGTAATCATATTTTTAACTGAAATCAGCAAGGTCAAAGTCCATGTCTGTCTCATGAATTTTTTCCTTCTCATGCTTGATCTCTTCTTGAATATATGCCTCTGTCACCTTTTGTTTTCTTTTTTCTACCTCCTTTGTCAATGAAGAAGGCTGGGGTCCTCCCACAATATGTGGGGAAAACATTTTCCTATGACCTCTCTAGTATGTTTTTTCCAATATGCTCAAATCAATCCCCTTCGGCTTTCTAATCTCAACTCTACTTGGTGAACCAATGTGCACATGAAATGGTGATGGTGGTGGTGAAATGGGTGGAGTAGTGGAGCTGATAATGAATTAGGTACTGTGGGATGAGATGGAGGAATGGATATGGAAGGATGAGATGGTGGAGGCACAATTGAGCATGTTGAATTGGTGGAGTAGTGAAAATGTCATTTGCTATGAAAGTACTCCATGAGATGTTCAATTGATCAAGGTGATGGAGGACTATGATCTTGATGAGGGAGTGGTGAAAAATAATTTTCATCTGGTGGTCATAGTCTTTCTTTTGAACAAGGTAAGACATTTTTCCAATGCTCTTGAAGATAAAATAAGGTATGTTAATCATTTTGACCCTTGTGAAGTGCATTAGTAACCAGACATGATAGGTGTAGAGTTTTGATAACCTTCCTTCACAAGTAAAGTACTTCATGATGATTTTCATCATGGGGGCATACCTATCCAGGAGGTAAGATAAAGTAAAGACCCTCTTTCCTTCATTTTTGTAGCTTGGCTTAATGTAGGGCTCATAGTAATGATCCTCCAAGTCTTTTTGTTTGTACCATTTTTCCAACATTAGGAATTCTAGTGGGAGCTACTATCATGGTTGTGGATACTGTGAATGTGACACCAAAAAGGGTTACTTGGTTGCCCTGAAGATTAGAAATGAATAGCCTGGTCAAAACAAGGTGATATTGGACCTTTTTTATTTTTTCACAGTAGTCAAAGCATCCTACAAGCTTGAAACATGTCACGGTCATGGGAGAGGCCATGAGTTCTTTGGTGTTTGGAGGTTAAATTCTGAGGATCCTCCCTCCTCTGTGGGGCTTCATCTCTTCTCTTTCTTATTCCTCACTGATTTTTTGTTTTCTTCTTCCATAGTGTCTTTGCTAAAAACCCTAGGGAGATGATGGGAGTGAAATGTAGCTTTAGGGAGTGGGGAATGGGATGAGAAAATTTAAGGATATAGGAGAAGGGGTTTATGAAATGAGGGAGGTAACATGGAGTAGAAATGATAAGGGAATTTTGAATGGGAATTTAATTACAGGTTCTATAGGGTAAAATGCTCGGGTTGTTGGTTTTCTAATATCCCTCTCAGGGCCTTTCGGTGCCTGAGGCAGACAATAAGATTAGTTGTATAGTTCACAAATAAGGCACATACATATTCATATTAACTTAAACAACTTGATGGAATAAGATGGAATATTACCTCTTTAATGATCTTGAAGTCTTTTGGAGAGTGCTAAGCAGCGAAGCAGGGATCCTTCTTCACCAGCTCCAAATCTCAACCCTGTAATCAATCAAAGCACCCGTGTAATCTCTACCACAACATCATTTCCTATAAATTAAGTTAATATATGATAAACATTTAAACAATGCACATATAAGCCATTCATCTCATGCTATATAAGTAATTGAAGAAAAATGACGATATCAACACTTAGAATGGACAAAATAGATACAGTTCTATTAATTTTTAAAAAGGAGGATTACAACTGTCGGTTGTACCAAGCCCTCCTTAACCTTCCAATCTCTCTATCTCTCAATGTGGTGATGTATTTATCAACAATTTCTCAATGAACCTCTTTGACTTTTGACCTTCACACTACAACAATAATGCTCTGCTTCACAAGTATTCAAAACTTTGACAATCCTTCGACCTCAAACCAAGAGCCTTCAGCTCCATTTTATAGGAGATGGAGAGAGCAATCATTGCCTTTCTCCTTCCACTAGTTCTAAATAGAAAAAACCAGGATTCTTCCTCAACTTCCCATGCTTTTGCCTTCTTTGAGAGTTCAGTTGTTTTTAGCAAGGCCCAATAAGAGACTAGTGCTTTGCAGTTTTCTTTTTGTACTGACTCTCTTATGAGAAAAAGATGGGATTTCAAATCATTCTCTGCAGGTTTTTCCTGTTTCAAACTCAAAACATGGGTAACGCTGCCCTCTAGTGTAAACAGAGCATTTCCCTAGCCACTAACGTGGCCTATTCATTGATCAGGTGCATTATAATGCTCTTGTGCTATTGTAGGGGTGCGTTACCTTGGCAGAAGTAGGTTTAGTTTAGGTCTTTGTATTCCTTCCATATTTTTCTTCTCCTCTGAGCTGATGAGGAGGTTTTTTGACCTGTAACAGATGCCTCCTAAAGTGTGAGGTTAGAGATGAAGACGATGTCCTAAATACTTTATAATGTGTGTAGTAGAGATAAAGAGATTGAAATACTGAGGAAAACCTGAAACAACAACATATGTCAGAATATATAGTATCTGTCTTGAGTCGGGAATTCCCATGCTCAGTAGCTAATCAACATGATTTCTATAGAACAGAGATATGAAGAATCTATCCACTAATAAGCACAATGTGGAAATGTCTGTCATAACAGGATCAGGCTGAAGAAGCTATCTCCATAAACAATATCGCAACTTCAGGAAGGGAACATAGCTTTAATGATTTAACCTTTGCCCCAAGGTCTTGACCACCGTTTAGCTTAAACTGCATATTTCTCAACATGTGAATGAAGGAGCTGTCGTCGAACATGTGATAAATCATCTGATTACCAGTCGATAATGAAAACTATTAACAAACACGAAGGGGGCCACTGATAATGATGATGGTCCCTAAGATGCACAGTACAATCTAGCGAGTGTGAATAAAAAGAGTTGAAGTCGAACACTCGTAGAATCATTTGATCAGGAGCCAATGATGAAGACTCCTAATCAAACACAAGACTACTTGCCACTGATGTCTGCAAGTTTCTAGGTATTGATGGGTTTCTGCATCAACTTCCTATATAATATGTTGAAGTCGATAGGAAAAGATCTATTGAAAGGTAGGCACTAAGGCATCCTACATTATTCAACACGAAACGGAAACCAAATGATTTTTTTTTTTTTATGGAGATAATGAAGAGCAAATGGGGATAATTGACGACAAATAATTTCTAGCATAATGAGCGGTTTGGTTGATAAGAAGAGTGGTAGATAGCGAGATCTACTTTTACAATAGAAGGCACTGTAACAGGGTACTAGGCCGCTGAGGCTTAATGAACACCAAAGAGTTTTTTAGGATTTTACTGATGTAGGAACACTGGGAGAAGAAGGCTAATACTCATAGATGGTAGGGTTCAGCTAACTGCGAAAGAGTTGTCTGGGAAGTGCCATGTTCAAGATTTTTGCTGCCAAAACGACCTTTCTGAAATGTAACAGAGGTAGTATCCATTTTTTCCAAATTTTTCCCCGTCTGATTAGGTTTAACGAGTCTAGACGAGTAAACTCGATGAATTTTTCATATTTTAGAGAGTCTGAAAAATGTCATAAAAGGCAACTCCGTTCCCTTCCTGATTAGGTTTAATGAGTCCAGACGAGTAAACTCAGTGAATTTTTCATGTTTAGAGAGTCTGAAAAATGTCTTAAAAGACAACTTCGTTCCCCGTCTGATTAGGTTTAATCAGTCCAGATGAGTAAACTCGGTGAATTTTTCATGTTTAGAGAGTCTGAAAAATGTCGTAAAAGACAACTCCATGGGGTACCTTTGTCATGTCTTGATAACTAGGCACAACAAAGGGAGAATAGTAAGCTCGAAATAGTTCATTTTCCATGAGTTAGTCCATCGAAGCCGGAAAAGTGAGAAATATATGTTCGATGGACGTCTACCTCATTTTGTTATGAGTACGAGGAGACGAAGTAAACTCCGTACTCTTTGTGAAATTTTAACAAGTCCAACAAAGAAAAAATTGGTGCTCTTCATGAAATTTTAATGAGTCACGCAGAGAAAACTCAGTCACTTTTTCTGTTTAAAGAGCTTTGAAAAAGAGGAAAAGAATGGCTCCTTACTCTCTGTCGTGGTAGTTTAGCGAGCCCGACAAAGGCAACTCGGGGTTTTTTCAGTTTTATGAGGTAGAAAAAGCTTCTTCATATCAGTTTTAACGAGTTTGAAGAAGAGAACTCCAGGTTTTTCGAATTAACAAGAAAGAAAAAGACCATAAAAAGAATGCTCGAAATTGACTTTGTATAAGTTTAACGAGTCTGAAGAAGAGAACTCGAGGTTTTTCGGATTAATGAGCAAGAAAATACCATAAAAAGAATGCTCGGAGCTTCTTCGTGTAAGTTTAACGAGTCCGAATAAGAGAACTCGACGTTTTTCGGATTAACGAGAAAGAAAAATACCATAAAAAGAATGTTCGGACCTTCTTCGTGTAAGTTTAACGAGCCCAAAGAAGAGGACTCAAGGTTTTTCGGATTAACGAGCAAGAAAAATACCGTAAAAAGAATGCTCAAAATCTCTTGATCCCTTTTTCATCAATAGAAGGATCTATTTTGGGAATTTTCTTGTAAGACCAAGCAAACACATCACATAATTCCTTAAAAAGGGATGTAAAGTGTGCAATTTCCTCAGGATTGCAATTTGCTCTAATTTGAATATTTTCCATGATACCTGTTTTGACCGAGATATCTATGAGCATTGGCTTAGAATGATTGCCCATGTTCCCTTCTGAATCTATGGTTTGAATAGTCGTTTAAATGGAAGCAACCATCTTAGGTGGGTCAAAGGATGGGATTTCGGTATTTATCACGTCTGAGTCAATCATTGAAGCGTGATGGTGAAACTTTCCCCAAGGTCATTCTTCTAGAGACATGATCTCTCGAATAGCTTCGTCTGTAAGCAAGACTTCATTGAGGAGATCCTTAGAGATAACTATGATGGGTGGGAGGTTTGTACCTTTGGTCGAAACCATAGCAGTGGAGGGTTCAGATGTAATTTGGATGGCTTGGTAGGCCAACTTGGCTGGTGAGAGCGGCATCTGATCTCCGTAGGAATCAATTTCTGAAGATTCCAGGAGGATCCATGGGTCAATAGAGCCATCCAAAGTGGTGGATATCATTGCAAACGTATTTGGGATCTCTAGCGGCGGTAGAGGAAAACAACCCAGTAGGGAAGATGCCTTCAGAAGACCGGTACCAACACTGACGTAAGAGTCAGGAAAGCCTCCTATTAGGGGTACAATGCTACTTGGTAACGTGGTATAATCAGGGGTACAGAAGGATAACTAATCCACTGTGACTATTTTCCCATACTTTGAAAATAGGACGAGTTGGAAGACCGAAGAAACAATGGCGGTCATGGCATAAGACCAACTGCGACCAAGGAATAGATTATAGTTGAGATGACGATCTATGACTTCAACATCCATGGTTACCATTTTCCCACTCAGAGTGATGGAAAAGCTAGAAAGGTATCCTTTTGGGAGGAACGTGTGGCCATCGAAAGCTTTGAGGGAATTCGATGATGGTGTTAAGGTAGGAGAACCTAAAGCAATCCAGCAAGCTTGTGACATAACGCAGGTCAAAGCACCTTCGTCAATGACAGTGAGATGGATTGGTCTCCCTTTTGACACAACTTGCACCTAGAATGCAAGTTGTTGTGAGAGGCGAGTCTGAGATTTTTCCATATCAAAGATAGCTAGCATGGAATCCTGGGGGTCTATTCCACCAATGGTCGAAAGCAAGGCTTTCCTTTGTGCTGGACAAGTTTGCAATACTTTGAGAGCAGACATAGCTGACGGTGCCTGCGCCAAATCTTCTACAATGTTGTAATTTTGGGCTGCACGTGCAGAGGTGTTATGAGTCGTGCGTTGAAGTGTCCCTTTGGGGGGAAAAATCACGAGACCAACAGTAGGCCATTCGATATGCAGATTTTTGGGTAGCAGTGGATTTGAACTAGTACTAGGGTCTTGAGCGTTGATGGTAGGATTTCCATAAATCTTGGCTCGTGTTTGAAGTTCAACACTCTCAATGCCATAAATGGCGGATGATCCTTCACCGGAAGGATGTGAATTACCATTGCCCCTTTGCTGGGGTTGTTGCAGGTTTTCAACCATGTGTTGATGTTGCTGCTGTTGACTAGGGAAAGGATTATGAAGAACGACAGGTGTTTGCCCAGAATCCTTGTTTGCGATAAAATCGGTGCATTCCTGCAATCGAGGACATTTGTATGTCAAGTGGTCCTCCACACAGATCTTGCAAGGAAATTTCATGGTTTTATCTTTCCCTTTTTCGTTTTTAGTATATTTTTTCTGATTAGGATTATTCTGATTGTCCGACTGCTCTTCCAAAGAAGATTTCTTTTTCTTGTTCTTCTTATTCTTTCCACTAGGTTTTTGTGAAGTTTGCACAAAATTTACCTCAGCGGTGGGAAGAGTAGTCATTTGGTTAGGGGCGGTGGCAGATGAGGATGGCTGGGACATTTGCCCCCGAGACTGTTTTGTGGCTACACTAGAGATTGTGCCAAAGAGACTGTTGGTGTGAGCTCTGATTTTCTGAGTACCTAGAGGATTTGGGTTACCAGGGGAATTAGCGAGTAAATCATATAGCGTGCCAGATTATGAATATATCAAATCCAAATGTTGGGCACGCCAAATGCATTGATCTTTTGTAACCACACCGGAAAGTCCAATGTCTTTAGAGATGTGGGGTAAGAGATACTTACGAAACCAATTAGATAGAAGATGTTCCTGGATTTGTGCTTAATTGACTAGCCTCCTCCTACGCCTCCATTCATGAATGTGATCAGAGATGTGGGTGGTGATGTCTTAGTGAAACAAGGTTAACAGTTCCGTTCTGGTTTCAAATCTGATTGGTAATTAGAATTTCTTTAGAAAATCCATCGCTAAAGTGCCAAAAGTGTTTATGGCGGTGCGTGGCAATTAAATATACCACTTGGCAGCATTTCCTGTAAGGGTGCGAGGAAACAGTCGAAGCCAGACACTATCATCCACCATGGAATTAGATATAGAACATAAATGAAAGGTGGTGATGTGTGCGGCTAGTTCTTCCCCTTGTTTCCCATCAAAATTTGGGATGTCAGAAGAAATCTTGTGCGGTACTAGAGGCCAGAGCAAGTTGTGATTGATGGGGTCATTAGTCAGTTTATAGATGTCAGGAATGTATAGAGCTACCAAAAATGGAAATTGCGGGTTTGCCCCCGAATCTAACCAAGGAAGTATTGGTTGACTGTGTGGACCATAGGGTCCGCCCATCAATGTGTTACCAGTAGGATGAGTAGGATTTTGATAAAAATTTCCTATAGGTGGAGGGGTAGGGATATATGGCTGCTATCCATAGGGCATATTGTATTGCGGGGCGAATGGTTGGTTGCCCCCAATATAAAAGTGCCCTCCCATTCTAGATGGAGGTTGGGGTGGGTTAGTCAATATGGATGCGATAGGTTTTCCCAGGAGGCATGCTACTACTTTCATATTTCAACAACGACATAGACCCTACACCGATATTTAAACCACTTAAGGGAATAGTGTTAAAAATAGATTGTCTGGTTTGTCCTAAAGATTGCAGGGGTAGTGAAATGTTCCCTGTTAGTTGTGTGTTGGTGACACTGCCCCCTGGTATGGTAGCCAAGGGGTTTGAACTCAGCAAAGGGTTCCAACCGAAAGGGTTGCTAAAAGGAACCGAAGTAGTCCCACTCATGGGAGGGGCAACCGTAGGTCCCAACATGGTCATGGTAGGAGTAGATCTCGAAGGACTCAGCCAGTTACTTATATTTGTGATGACCGTAGGGTTGGGACTAGGCATAAGTTGACTACTAGGGTTACCAAGTGATGGCATAGAACTGACAGCTAGCGGGGAGTGTTAGCCACCTATAAAAATTTGTCATACCAAATGGTGGCTAAATATTTTTTTTTAGCCTTCAAGAGATAGTTTCATCTGAAAACCTATCATATTTTGAAGTCTTATTATGTTTTTTTCTCTTTGATTTAATCTTCACTTCTGTTCCATTATCACTCCTAAGGTATATGTTGTTTTACCAAGAAAAAATTGCTTAAGAGACCACATTTTCCATCATTTTCACTCCTCCTTTCACTCACAAACCATTCCATTTTCACCCTTATTTCATCCATAAGAATCCCCCATAAACCTTCATTTTAACCTTAAAAATCATCAAAATCCCCTTAAAACCTTATATCTCCCCTTTATTTGGTTTTAAAATCCTCCCTTTAGCCTATCGAAACCCTCAATTTGGCTTAAAAACCTTGTTTTTTGCCTAAAAAGAACTCTTCCAAAATATAATACATCTGAAGCCCCCGAGGGCTTATTTCCTTTAGCCCCTTTCTTCATAAGACCTAAAGCCCCGCAAGTGGGTGCTTAAAGTCCTTAAACCCTTTTCCAAACCCGTTATTCCTTCTATTTTCCCTTTCCTCGACGAAAAGATTTAAATGAATATGGACCATTGATCTTTGTAGATCAACGACCATCAAGCTTTATCCATTCGCCTCTCGTCCCTTTCCTCCATTTCAAAACTCTACCCTGATATAGATCTTAGCCATCCATTTTTATAGATCCAATGGCCAAGATCTATCCTGACAATTCAGAAACCCTGACAACCTGTCCGCTTACGTCATCCTACGGCCCCACCTAAACCCCTCATCCGTGTAGCTTTCCCATCGCAATTTTTCCGCACCGTCGGATCTGGGTCCTCTGATCCAATGGCTGACATTCCATTTCACAAAAAATTTTCACCCAGAGTTTAATCCCCAAAAAATTTGCGAAACTGGTGGTTTTTAAAGGGACGCGTGTCGAACATTGTATCAAATCGCATTTTTTTGCGCAATACCATTTACCCCCCGTTTTATTTTGCGAAAACCATTAGTGGTTTTTTTCTTTACCACTAATCCCACAATGTTGTTTCTAATTCAAGCTTAGCCGTTGATCTCTGAAGATCGGACGGCTCTGATTTAACCTCACCCTCATTTTATTTTTTCCACATAACTTGCTCCCATCAGTTTCACTTTAAATCTCAGTCATCAATCTCTGAGATCGAACGAATTTCTTTAAAAATGTAGCCCCATTCACTTGCCCTCCATATTTTCACCCAAAAGACTTCATCAGAAGATCTTAACCATTGATCATTCTAAATCAACAACTCCTATTCACTATCACGCCCAATTTTCATTTGCACTGGTTTTCGCTTTTGCTAAAGGTTTTCTCCCTTTTTTGCTACAATTTCCTCCATTCCGCATAGCTCCATCCCCTCCATTGAACCTCTGAAGTAGTCTTAATCCAATTTCGCAGGATTTATTAATGAATTTTTGTGTTTTGCAGGGTTTTAAACAGTGTTTTATCTGTGTTTTTCCATAGTCACATACAAGTGACAAAGAGGCTCGAAATGACGATTTTGTGCCTTAAATCAAAGAAGAAAGGATCTACAAAGTAAGAAATCTAGGTTTAAATCATCTGGATCATGATCCTCGATCTTAGAAACCCTCCAACTGCATAACACCATTTGTGCCACTGAAATAGAGAAACAGAGTGTATCAGTAATGAAGAAATCAATGTTAAAGGGAGATTAAAGCCTAAACCTGAAGATCAGGGTTTTAATCCTCCAGTTCAAAGAGTTAAAGACAGTGTTAAAAGAAAAATATTTGAAGATAAATATCAAGGCTTAATTAAGCCTAAAACACATATAAAGAGCAGATTTAAGGTGTTTTAAGGTAAGACAGAGAAAAATATCAGTAAAGGAGGCCTCCACTGCCACATCAGAGGCTAAAATATCCTCTTCAGCTACCAGAGTGCCACCTGCAGCTTTAATAAATCAAATGAAGGCATAGTTATTTCCCAATCCGAAGATTTTTGCCTAAAGACACCTAAACAGTTATTACCAACAAAAGAACAAATTTTAAAACTGTCAATGAAGTTATTATGAAGATAAGAAAGAGCCTCGAAGTGAATATTTTCATCCACTAAGCCTAAAAAGTAGAAACAGAGTTAAATAAACAGAGTTAGAACTAAATGAATTCCTGCCTTATGCCTTGCATGGTTTTCAAGGCTAGGAATTGCATTTAGTATAGAATTAATGACACTTGAACCCTAGAAACTCTCCCACCTCCTCATTTTCTTATAAAATCTCCTTGAGGAGCACATTGTAAAGGGTTGGTCTTTAGATATATGTTGCATGTAAATAGTTTTCTGAAGCTGCTATAGCCCTATTTGTAATTGAAGATACATAAGCTGAGATGAGAAGTTTGGAGCTGTAGAGACCCACTGGACTTGAAGATTGTAACTGGTTTGAACATCAAATACAAATAGTTGATTTATGGGATCCTGGTCTATGTTGATGGTGATGTGTTTCTTATTGTAATTTGTTATTTTCTTTTTGTTTCCATTCTGTCCACTTTTCTCTGATAAAGAACAACAAATATAGATTAGGATTTACTCCTGAAGTACCCTAAATCTCACTGAAAAGCTTTATCTTTATGTTTTCTACTTATTGTTTATTTGAAGATAATTCAATAGAGTGTGATCAGTCAAGGAATGTTGGTTAGCCCATGTTTGGTTGAGTGTAGCTTGAAATATTGTCTTTGAATGTTCTTGAGAATTTTATGGTTAGCCCTGTCCACTGGTTTATCTCCAACAATTACTTTGAAGAGTTCCCTTAAGAGTATGTTAAAAACGGGCTAGTTTCAAAGTACTTACCTGATCTTAGACTACCTTTTATGTTTATCATGGATGTTTCCCTTTGAATATGCTGAAAGCAGGCTAAGTTAAAAGTATTTACTTGATCTTAAGCTATTCTAAGTATTCTAAATGTTTTCTATTGAAAATACATCAAAAGCAGGCTAGTTTAGAAGTACTTACCTGATCTTAGATTACTTTTATGTCTTTTCTAGAGTGCATGCCAAAAGCAGGATAGTTTCAAAGTACTTACTTGATCTCAGGCTGCTCTTTGTTTCTTCATCTATTTGATTTCCCTCACTCCATTTCTTCTTGTTTCATTCCATAAAATCAACTTAAAGATATCCTTTGACATACATGACTTGCCTCATGGACCAGTTTTGAACCTTGTTGTTTCAATCCTCTTATGACTACATAGCCCAATGGATTAAAGCTGCTCCTTGCCTATCTTATTAGCTAAACCATTCCTTCACCTATATATACCTTCACCCTTCATTTAGACTTCCTTCACCTTCATTATATCCTTGCCCAACCAAAACCAAACAAAACCCTTGTTCTTAATAACTAGCCTAATATCATACTAAAATCCTTAAAGATAAATCATCTTTGCACTTATAGAGAGATCCCTCTCTAGATTCAGGAGGGCTAGATCCTAGAATCCCAAAGTGGTTCATATGTAGGCTTTGCAACTTTGTATTTGCCAATCTTGCAAATTACAGAGACCCTAACATTTTGGCAACTCCACTGGGGAATATCTGAGTAAAATCCTTAAAAAAAAACACTCACTATTCAGTGCAGTACAAGTAGCTCTCTTTAAACACTACCAAAAACAAATGGTGATCATGATAGGACTTATTTAAATCAGTGACAAACTAAGTAACCCTTAGGATTCTCATAGAGCCTTGTCAAACCTTGAAGGAATCAGCTAGCTAAGCCATAAGAGTAAACTTTGTTTGTCTCATCACCATAGGTAAGTGTTGAAACAGATTTAGGACACTCTCATAACCTATAGGAAGTTAAAAAACTCAAAAAACCCAAAAACATTTTAGATTGGTATCTGGTGGTGGACCATAAAACATTTTACCTCCAAAGGAGCTAAAAATTTCCACCTGGTGACTCCACTGAACATCAGTAGGCCTGCTAATTTTCCTTGGTTTCCCAAAGACTCCACCGGTAAACCCTTTATCATAATATCATTTAAACTCAGTACAAAAGACTTTGAGGATTAAAGTGTTCTTGCTAAAAGATCAGTTAACCTATTAATGATTGTCATATTTGGTTAAAACTTTTCTGATTATTGGGTTTGAAAACATAGCATAGTGGCTTCTAGAAGAGTTCATACTAGAGCCTATCCTGACCCAAACCCTCTTGAGATAGTTGATAATCCTGAAAGCATACTTAGGAAGTCTCCTAAGGCTCAAGCTTCAACTATTGTCAGACCAATCCAAAGAGCCAATTCTGTTCCTAAAAACCTTGCAGCTCTATAATATTCACAAGTTGACTTAAGAAACACATTCAGAACTAGGTCACTTGATGTTATAGATCAGATAGATTTTGAGTCTCCAACTTCATCCCAACATAGAGGTGAACATCCTGGTAGCAGAGAAACTACACCACCTGATTTGCATTTACTTCATAATTTTCGTTTCTCTCATCCTAGATTTGCTCAACAATATTTTTCTGGTCCATCCACTTCTATTATCCATACACCCATTGTTCAAACCACACCATTTCATCAACCCCCTCCCATTCTACATCCTCCACCTGTAAACCCCCCATTTTTCCCACAACCTCCTATCATGGCAACATGGTATGCTCCGCTAGTCCTTCATTTACCTTTAGTCAATCTTCCACAGGACTATTAGTCCAAGATAACATTGTATGATGCCAGTGGTGCTACTACTGCTCCACAACATAAGGACAAGATGAATGACTACTTTGATAGAAATGATATTGATGATGAAACTATCAAACTTAGGTTATTTGCTCAAAGCTTAGGAGGAGAAGCAAGAAAATGGTTCAAAGGCTTAAACCCTAATAGTATTAATGACCTCAAAACCCTCCATCAGTTATTCTTAAACAAGTGGGAAGTTAGGAGAAACCCTCTCCAAATACTTTCAGATTACAATAACCTTAAAAGGAACACTGGGGAAGGTGTTCAATATTATTGCACTAGATTCAATAGTGTGTATAATTCCCTGCCCCCAGACTTGAAACCTCCACAAGGCTCAGCTTTAAGCAAATTTCATGAAGGATTTGATCCTGAAATGGCCTATCAGCTGAGAGAGAGAGATCCTTTGACTTTAGAAGATATGCAGAAAGGAGCCTTAGATGTGGAAGTAAATCTGATGGAGAAAAGAGCCAGGATGAGGAATGAAAAGAAAGTATCATTTAGGGAAGAACCTGCACCCTCTACATCTAGCTCGAAAATGGACAAGATGATGGAGGAAATGATGAAGGAGATGAGCATAATTAAGAGAGCACAAGCTAGAGAAAACCAATCAGCTCCCCAAAACAGAAATCAAAATCAATCTCAAAATCAAAATCAGAACTTTAGGAGAAATCAACCTCAAAATAGACAAAGAGAGGATGATCAACAGATCAGACCTCCTTTCCAAGAAAATTATGTAAGTGATGTTGAAGAAACAATTGAAGAAATAGAGGAAGATGATATAAACATGTTGGGAATAGATAGTGACCACTTTGATGTTCCTATTAATAGAAAACAAGGTCTATATACACCCTATGATGATGGAAGAATAGAGGATGAAAGTTATTATTAAGAGCTGGAAAATGTCATCATAGAGACTCCAAAATAATATGACCTTAGGAGTAAAAATAATCAAGAAACTCCCAAGACTAACACCTCTATAAACTCGGCAAAAAACAGCCCGATGAATAAACTCAAAATTTTTAAACAAAAGGACAAAACAGTGGTTGTAAATTCTGATCAAAACAAAGAGAAAAGAACTCAAACTAATGAAAAACAGAGTGCGGGTCTTAGCAGCATTAGTACTTCAGCTAGTGCTCCTATTAAAACAATTTTGACCAATGTAAATAGAGAAAATCAGCAAGCTGATTTTGCTGATAAAGTGGTGATTAACAAAGCTGAAACAAACATTGTAAAAAATTAGCTGCCTTTTAGTTTGGAACAGGAAGTTGCCAATATTAAAATCTGTGTTTCCCTTACTGAATTAGTCATCCAAGATGTATATAGATCACAAACTTTGAAAGCTTTCAACATAGCAGAAAATAATGACACTGTCAACCTCAATGATGACCAACCAGAGCTCTTATTTGGTCCTACGATTGAAAGAAAATACCAAGAAGGGCCAGTTCCACCTGTTATCACTCAGATTTTCCTTGAAGTTGTTGGAAGAGGAAAGGTGTCCGAGGTAACCACAAACCAACCTTTTAGATACAGAATCTAGCCAATTTGTACCCAGAGAGGGCTCTCTCTATAAAATTTAGCTTTGTTTTTTAAAATATTAGGCTAGTTATAAAGTCCAGGGGTTTTGTTTGAATTTTAGGTTGATGGAATTCTTTAGCTGAGATTAAGATCAATTAGTTTCAGTCCATTGGGCTAATGGATTCAAAGATTGGCTGCAATGGCTTAAGTCTTTTAACAAAAGATGGTTTATCAGGGCAAGATATCAAACTAGAAACAATTATAGATCTAAAGTGAATGGAATGGAAATCAAACAGGTGAAAGGCAACTAAGAATCTTTCAACACATTCAAGAGAACAAAAATAGATTGATTATCAATAAAGAGTAGTTAATTATTCTTTACTAAATAACCAAATATGTATAAAGTAGACAAACAGGAGCAATCAAGAATTCGCTGTTTAAACCAGTTTAGAGGAAAACATTTAAGATAATAACGACTGAAATCAGATTACACCTAAGTACTTTCTGATTTAATATTTTTCGTTAATTATCAAGATAATGAAACACAGATGATATTGTAAACAAATATTAAACTTCAAAACATGAGATAGAGATGAATTATTGATCTTTCATTCGACACATGAATCCTGAGAAAAGTCTTATGTCTCAATTCCTTGTCCAGTTTTGCCACGAAAAATTTCTCCAAAGCTCTTTATTCCAAAATATTCAATGTTACATCAGAGTATAAGAATCCACCCTCAATAATTCGATTGAGGGCTTATTTATACAAAAAATCATACAAAATATCTCTTAACAAAACGAGATATAATCTAAAATGACTCACAAATAAGTTACAATAAAAATAGAGACAGATGGTCTCATAGATAAGACAAAAAAGCAACTAATGTTGTGTTGTTTCCTCCTTTTGAGAATGTGCTGGAGGCAGGACCTATATTTTAGCTCTTCGTTGTCCTCTTCAATAATTTTGTTCTAACTGACTTGCTTCACTGATACTCTTTGTTTTTACTGATACACTTTCAACTGAGCTGATACTCTTTGACCTTCGTTTGTCCCTTTATCCCTTATACTGTAGTAAATAGGAAAAATTTCATATAAGGATAAATTTTACAAAAGTTCCAATAGATCTTCCCACCATTTATCTTCTGCTATTTTGGTCCATTGAAGCTTCCTTAATGTTTCATCAGCCTCAGTATATCTGAAGAAATTAGGCTAATTAGGAAACAAATGTCTTACTTCATGTTCAAGATAAAACAAATTCTCTAATCTGTCATGAAGATTCCTTCCTGCAGGTAATGTTGCTTTTGATGAAATGGTTGAAGAACTAGCAATGAAATGATTGTGAGCATGTATGTCCAATTTCTTGACATAAGTTTCCAGGTCCATTATTTTATCTTCTGAAACCATAGGGTTGGGCAACCCTTTATTCAATAAAACATTAAACCTTTCTCTGAAAGCAATGATTTCACTTTGCATGTCAAAACACCTTCGCTCTAAATTTTGCATAAGAGTTATTTTAGTAAAAACTCTTTTTACCTCCAAGATTGTTGCAGTTCTGTCCTGAATACCCATATCTGCAAGTTGCTGCCTGGTTTGGGCATTTAGGAATTGTATGAGCTGATTGGCTTCCTCAGGCCTATTTCTTAATTCTGCTCGTGTATTTTCAACTTCATCCAGAGCTACTTTGACCAAATCATTTTGATCCTATATTATCTGGATTGAGGACCATATATCTTTTATTAACTTTTTTTAATATCATCCCAAAGAATGTCATTTATTTCTCTTAAAGGTTTCTCCAATGTGAGATCCCTTTCCAAAGCTTTAACCAATTTTTCCAACTTTTTGACTTCTCTTGTTTTGTCAGCAACAATCATTTTTGAAAGATCATATTTCTGTTCCAAACTAATAAGCTGTAACTTTGTGTGCTGAAGTTCTATTACTTGAAGTTTTAAGTCATTCATTTTCTTTACTAATTCCTCTGTACTCAAAGTTGAAGTATTTACCTGTGATGGCTCTACTAGCTGACCTGTTGGTTGACTTGTTGTACCTTTGATAACCACTGCTATAGATACTGTAACATTAGACTGCTTGTCTTTTAAAGCTTGTTCCAATTCTTTTTCTGTTTCAATCAGTTACTCATTCATTTTTAAGAGAAACTCCATCATTTCTTCTTCAGAATTGTTCTTTATTACTTCTTCAGTTTGAGGATGTCTAGAGGCTGGTAATTTCAACTACTTTCTCAAAGCAGCAATGTCATCATCTGTTTTCTTGATTAGAGCTTCTATACCTTTGACATCCTTTGGATTGTGTCCCAAACCAATTATTATTTCTTCCAATGTTTTTATCCTATTGTCTTCGGCTTGAGAAGAAGCCTTTTCAAGCTGTAACTGTGTATTGGTGTTCTCCAAAGAATCCTGTAACTTGTGAGCTGCCATTTCCTTATCAGTCAAAGTAGAATAGATTATTTCACCAGTCTGCTTATGTAACTCAATCTGATCTAAAGGATGGATATCCTTTGTTAGGACTTCAAAGTTTGTCCTAATATAATCAGCAGCTGTTTGGGGTTGTTGCACCTTGGGTTTGAAATGGCTCATTGTCATTTTGCCCTATTGGATGTCAAAAGCTTACATCAATCTTTCTTGATTCTTTGAAGCCATTTTCAGATATTGATTATATACTTGAATTCTCATTGGATCATTCCTGGCCTTGATATTGATAAATGTCTTCTTTATACCTCCTGTATCTTTAACTGGTGTTTTGAAAGAAGATATTTCAACACTCTGTTACTTTTGAAGTTCTTTCCTTTGTGAGGTAGTGGATGCTCCACTGACTGAACCTGTTTATTGACTGCCCAATTGTTCTGGTCCTTGAATATCAAGGATTTTATCTATAAATTCTACTTCTGGAGGGGTATTCAATTTCTGTCTCTTGGCCTGAGGGTGTTGTGAAGATCCAGTGGGAGGGGTAGCATCTTCAGATTCCCTCTTTTTTCCCTTTTCCACATTTAATGGAGTCTGCAAAATTGATATTTCTGTCTCATTGATCTGAAATGGAGGGATTGTTACTTGATCTTGTTCTTTGGATGTCTCTGGTTTCTCTGTCATTGTGAACTTTTCAACTACTTGTACGTCCATTTCCTTTTCTTTTCCTTTTGATTCTACTGCCACTGTACTGATCTCCTGCAAATGTTGTTGTGAAGTTCCTGCTGAAGAAGGTCCTGCTGTCTGTACCTGCCCAAGAGAGTCCAAGTCAAGTATTTTTTCAAGGTATTTCATTACATTATCAATATTGACCTGCTCACTATCTTGCTCTACCAAAGTTCCTTCCACCCATTCATCTGTATTTGCATATTGTTCAATTTCTGGCATCCTAAAATGAATGTATGGAGATAATTTGTTTTTAATTCTTCTGTCACAAATAAGGCTATATGGATCATAGGGTGCCCAGTAGAAACTCTTTTGTAATTTGAGGTAGTCTTCTAAAATCCTTTCGGCTTCTTTCCCAGCCTTCCTAGAATTACAAACAAAGGGACCTAATTGGCTCTTTATCCTGAGTTGCGCCTTCTTCTTGGCATTACAGAAATGAACTATATCTGAATTGTTCATCTGTCTGAAATACTCAAGTGCAAAAAATCTCATTGGAACATATTTGGGCAACTTGAATGGACACAATTCACATCCATAAATCCTAATTTCAGTATAATTATGATATAAGTACCAATCTCCCACTTTATATTGTTTTGAGAGTTGAAGGATTCTCTTGATTTCATTACTGACTATGGGAGGAGAAATTCCAGTTAACAAAGTGGTTGCTGGATGTACAAACAGATCAATAAACTCATTGTAGGAGTAAGGAGAATCAGAAGAATGATAGGTGATAGCAGACCAAAAGATAATTGATCTAGGGTTTCCTTTAGCATCAAGTTTCTGAATATGGAAAGGAAAACTTTCTGACTGATTGTATATCATGAGATGATATATGAAGGAAGAATATTTGAATACTCTCTCATTTCCAAATCTCATGAATTGATCATGGATTGTGTTAGCAATATAAGATGCAAAGTCATACTTAAAAGCAGGAGGCTGTATAGGGGTAAAAATAGACAATAACACTAGGGTCAATTGGTCAACAAACTCGCTAGTATTAAAACCCATTATTGAAGATATCATGTTTAAAATAAGTCTACCTTCATCAGTAAAATAGGTGTGGCCATAAGGGGGAGGTCCTTTAGGCTGATGCTGTGGCAGCATGAAAGTCTGACAAAGACGGTTTAACTCTTCATGGGACAAATGGGTAGACTTCTCAAGTAATTCAGCCATGTACAGAGGAGTGAGGGCTTAACCAGGTTGGAAATGTAGCATCTCATTTATGGATTGAGAAGTTATTGGGAAGAGGACATCTTGACTTGGGGATAAGACCGCTCTTTGGTTAGGATCATAGTTGGCATGGCAAAGGTGGATGATTTCAGGGAAGATACAGACTGCTGGCAAAAAGTACATGGGCATATTGGATTCCCAGAGTCCAATTATGTCAGAACCATTCAAATAATTGTCTCTGAAGGGGATTCTCACTGATACCCAGATGTTTAATTTGAAAATCCATATCGGCTAAAGGTAAATAATCCAAGTCTTTGTGAGGGGCATTCAACTGTGCTACGTTTAAAGCCATAGGAACTTCCATTTTGGTTCTTGTGGATTCAAAAATGGGAATTTTTCTTATGGTGAAAGATTTAGCAAAATTACAGGTGTCGACAGGAGAAACAGATACAATTGCAAATTGGAAATTTAATTAAAGTTCTTGGGATTAAGGAATGAACTAGCAATTAATTTTAACTCTGTTTCAGTGAAAGAAAAAGGAAAGCCGAGTTTCTTACAGAGTTCAGTGGGATTTTTTAGGGTAAATACCTGTTTCTTTGAGGATGACACTGGTTTCAAACAGGTACTGGATAAGGCGAATGATTTCTTGAATGCTTGACTGCAATTTTCTTAGGCGAGGCAAAGGTTGGTGGTCTTCAGCTATGAAAATTTTGAATTACTGTGCATGGAAGTGTAGTCTTCCTCTACGAATGAAAAAATGAAAAACGCGGGCTTATTTTGTTTTATTCACAAAGTCAATGGGTGGCAGAATTTTTTGTTATTTTACTGGATGACATCAGCATGTTACAGTGGACATGTCACGAGCGGAAAGGTAGTAAGTGGTTTCTATCGCACCGCTTATGAGGGAAGGCGGTTTTAGGTGGAAGGGCAGCGATGCGATACAACGACTGACATGTAACACGATACTGTTTGAAAAACCGCTTGGCCATTGTGTGTTATCTTTCATACACGGATGGCCAGCGAAATGGATGAGGGCCGTAGATCTTTGATGGATCGATCGGACAGTCGACGGGACAGGGAGATGGCGGGGAATTAACGATGCGAGCCGAATGTAATTAACTGTTAATTAAACCCATTGGGTGGAATTCGATTGGCTGGGGTCAGTTATTAATTAATCGCGTGGATTAATTAATCCCTGGTACGGTGGATGGCCGAGAATTATTTTATTTTTATTTTTAAACATATATAATATGTTTAAACGCTTTTTCATATATTTTTATTTATACAATAATTAAATCAATGCGATTTATTTACTGTAGGGGGGTGGGAATAATATTAATGTTATATTTTAGCCAAAAGGGGGTATATTGTGGGTTTTAATTTGAATAAAATAGGAATTAAATACTTTTGGCTAAAAAGTCATAATATAAGGGTTTTGGGGATATTACTATAAAAGGATTTATACATAATAGGAAAAGGTGATTTTCATAGGGAGTTAATATATAAATTAGAGTTAATATGACAAGGGGACAATGTAGACTCAAAACACTTAAATATAACCAAGAAAGTGAAGATTCAAAAGTAAATGGCATTATTATACTTTTATCACTTAGACTTAGAATAAAAGTGATTTTGAGGGCTTTTCATGAAATATTGAAGATTTTCCTAAGTAAAATGGGATTTTACTTAGGAAAGAATTTTTCGAAGTAAATAAGTGTGATGATGAATGATTTTAAGTACTTAGGTTTTTTCCAATTATTGGGCCGAGGGTCCGGTCCCTCAAAAAGTCAAGGAAATGCCTTGAGCCCCTCTAATATTCAAATGCCTTAGCACTTTATGGGAAATTAGTGAAATATTTAAGGAAAAATGAAGGGGAAGTTAATAATCTTGACTTTGCTTTGCTGTGAACTTTTTCCAATGTAGTATCTGCCTTTGCACTTGTGATGAAAGTAAAATTGAACACATTTGGAACCATCATTCATCACATGTAATTTTGCAA
This sequence comes from Pinus albicaulis, assembly GCA_034641835.2. Lineage (NCBI taxonomy): Eukaryota > Viridiplantae > Streptophyta > Pinopsida > Pinales > Pinaceae > Pinus > Pinus albicaulis. Next base: position 1,503,157,567 of record CM076570.1, on the reverse strand, counting down.
CAACATCTACCTACCCTACCTACTTACTCTACCATTTTCTCTTCTTTATTAGGGTGCACTTAGACTGGTAAACCCTTGTCAATCTTCTTTTTCTTTTACATGGCAAACCTATCTAAGTCTACACTTATTACATCCAAGGGCTCAGATTAAACTGTTGAGCACCTTTTATTAACTCTACCTATCTACTTATCTTCCAAGATTAAACTGTTTGGTCAGATATTTATTCTCTATTCTACAATATGAAATTGAAAAATGAATGAGTCAAGTTTAAACAGTTTGACTCTTCATAAATTGTGGCAAAAGTTTAACAAGCTGCACACAATTACTTTATTATATCAGAGCAAAAAGTAGTGGCATTTAGACTTGCACACTTTCCTTGGCCTTTCTTTTGATGGGGTTCATTTTCTTTCACTTTTTTGGCCAATTTTATTTTTTTCACCCTTTGATTTTTCTTTTAGGGTACACCCTCTTTACATTTTTTAAATTTTTTGATTTTTTGATTTTTTAAGAATATGGAACACCTTTGCAACAAGAAAAAGGTTTGAACATATTACATAGTTCAACAAGTCAATCATGAAAAATGACACCTATTGGTATAGGAGTCTAACACTGGCTCCACTTGGGGATGGATTTTCCTGGTGAAAAGTCAAGAATAGCAGGTCAGATGCCTTAAAATGTCTTTTAACTGAACCATGAAATCTTCTTTTTCTGGTGGCTTTATTGTATATATGATAGTAAAACTTCTGAAGCTTAGGGCCTTCACTTCAGGCTTCAACTTCAGCAAGTCACCATCCAATCAAAACTGATGCATTTAGAAAGGATATATTATGTACATGTTAAAAAATCAAAACATCCTAGTAAATAGGATCAAAGTAGTGTTTTAGCATTCGACCATTGATTGGTCCTTCCTCAGCTTCTGAACCATCCAAATTCTTCAAAAAATATGTGTTATTTCCCTGTAAAGCATGAATGATGTAAGGTCCTTTCCATAAGAAATCAAATTTCCCATGTTTTCCTTTATCTTCCCTTCTGGAATCCCATCTTAAAACTTTGTCTCCCAATTGAAAATCTTTTGCTTTAATCCTTTTTTCAAACATTTTCTTTAATTTTTCCTGCAAAACTTAGGATCGTTGATACACTTCTTCTCTGGTTTGCTGCAAGTGAATTGTTTGGTTTATTCTTCTCTGAATATCATTTGGTTCTAATTGAGCCTCTTGAAGTAAATTCATAACAAGAACTCCTAAAGATGATGGAAATCTAGCCTCAATACCATAAACTAATTCATATGGACTGGTTCCAATTAATTTTTTGGTAGTAAGCCTGTCTGCCCACAATGCATTAGTAAGTTTCTTATGCCAATTCTTCTTATTTTCTTCCAATAATTTTTTAATGATATTAATGAGTCTTTTATTGGAAGATTCAACCAGTCCATTACCCTGAGGATAATAGGTTGTTGAATGGCCTAAAGTGATGTGATATTTATTGTAGAAACTAATCATTTTTTTAGACTTGAAAGCAGCAGCATTATCAGTTATAATTTTCTCAGGACAGCCAAATCTTGAAAGTATATTGGTTTCTAGGAATCCTATAATTACAAAATCATTGGCTTGTCTGGATGGGATAGCTTCAATCCATTTATTAAAGTAATCTGTGGTAGTGAGGATCCATCTGCGTTGCCTAGAAGAGGGGGGATGGATTTCTCCAATAAAATCTAGACCCCATTGTTGAAAGGGTCTCTCGGTGGAAATTGGTTTTAATGGTAAAGGTAGTAATTTTCTCTTGCCTTCAAAGATCTGACACCTATGGCAAGCAGTTACAAATCTCTTAACATCTAAAAACAAGGTTGGCCAATAAAAACCAGCCCTTAAGATTTTATCTACAGTTGACTTCTAGTAGAGGTATCCACCACAATCTCCTGCATGGAATTCATTGAGAACCTTGTCAGCTTCATCTCTTAATAAACAATTTAATAGAATTCCATCATGATTCTTCCAATAAAGAGCATTATCTAAAATGCAATACTTTAAATATGTCATTTTCAAAAACCTTTGTTTCGTTCTGGATAACCCTAGAGGAGCTTGCAGGTTTAACAAAACATAAATGATATCAGCGTACCAAAGTGAGTCTAAAAAATCCTGACTGATTTGTGGATTCGCCATCTCATGTTCGTTATCCAGTTCATTAATGTTCAGGGCTTGGCAATTTGTTTCAGTCATGAGTTGAGCCAAATCTTGTCCTTTTATGAGTTTTTTAGGTCTTATTTCAATATCATATTCTAATATGGTAGCTATCCATTTACCTCTTTTGCCTTCAATACCATCTTGAGTTAAGATGTCTTTAACGACAGCATTAGGTACATAAGCTATCACATGAGAATACAATATATAAACTCTGAAATCTTTAATTGCTTTCACAAGTGCAAAAGCTTGTTTCTCCATGATATTGTATTTCAATGATGCATCTCTAAGTTCTTTACTAAAAAAGACTATAGGTTTTTCACATCCTTGGTCATCCTTTTGTAATAAAACTGCTGCAACTGTATGTTCAGAAGCAAATGAAAAAATTATGAAATCTCTATCAAATTTTGGACTGGTAAGAACTGGTGTTCTGGTTAAAGCCATTTTGATTTCTTCAAATGATTTCTTGGCTTCAACTGTCCACTTAATACTCGAATCCTTTCTTAACATATTAGTAAGCAGTCTAAGTAATTCAGCTAAACTAGAAATGAATCTTCTCAAAAAATTGATTTTACCTATGAAAGCTTGAAGTTCTTTAATATTCCTGGGATGAGGTATCTACAATATGGCTTGTATTCTTTCAAGATCAATTCTAATGCCATCTTTTGAAATGATATGACCTAGGAGTTTACCTTCTTCAAGACCAAACAATGACTTTTTAGGATTTAAAGAAATACCATATTTTCTGCATTTAATGAACACCTGTCTAAGATGATCCAAATGTTGTTGATCTGTCTTGGAAAAAATAGTCAAATCATCCAGATATATGACTAGAAAATCATGAATTTCTTTGGCAAAGGCAATGTCCATTGCTCTTTGGAATGTCGCTCCTGCATTTTTGAGTCCAAAAGGCATCTTAACATATTTGAATGTACCCCATGGGGTTGTAAAAGTTGTTTTGTCTTGATCGTCAGGATGTAGCAGAATCTGGTTGTATCCCGAGAATCCATCCAGAAGAGAAATCCTTGAATATCCTACTACCCTTTGTAAGATATGGTCCATTTTAGGAAAATGATAGTTATCTTTTAAAGAAACTTTGTTTAAATTTCTCAAATCGACACATAGTCTAATCTCTCTAGTCTTCTTCCTTGTTGGTACTAAATTAGAAACCCATTCAGAAAACCTTATAGGAGCAATTATTCCTGCTTCATACATTCTTTTAATTTCTTTCTCAATTGAAGGTAGTAGCACAGGGTTGATCCTTCTAAGTTTCTGTTTGAATGGTTTCTAATCTGGTTTGAAAGGTATTGTATGTTGAATTATTGATGTATCATATGATTTAAGATCTTCATAACTCCAGGCAAAAACATCCTGGAATTCTTTTAAAAGTTCAACATATTTAACCTTTTGATCCTTTGGCAGAGATTTAGATAATTTAACCATCTTGGGATTTCCTTCAGTTCCCAAATTGTATTCTTCAATATCAGCTTTTAACGGTTCCATTTTGGGTTTTAGTGGAATGTAATTTAAGTCAAAAAGATCTTCCAAAGGAGTTAATCCTTTAGGTAAATGATTATCTTTCAGATTAATAATTTTAGATTCATCTTCTATAATCTCATCGAATTCCATTTGTTTCAAATCCTGCATATCGTTTCTGGTGAATTTGGTTGGGTGAAGGATGTGAATTGCAGTCTCTTCTGAAATATTCGTTTCTTGTTCAACTATTTGATCATATTCATTGATTGTTGTGTCTTCATCTATACTACTGTTAGAGAATTCATTTTCTAAAGTCAAAAAATTATTAATCTGATTATTATTTACAAACACTTTCCAATTCATAAGATTATCCGGTATAGCAGGTCTATGTCTAATCTCAGTTGTGAACTGATGATTAGGTCCAAAAGGTAATTTACAGGTGCTAGCGAACATTGCAAGACTGTGAGCATTCAAATTTTGTTTTCTAGGAATCTTGGCAAGCTGAGCTTGTAGAAAAGTGTTGAGAATTTCCACAACTGTTTCTCTGTATTGTTTTAATCTGGGGTCTTTTTTTGAACATTCACCATTGATCTATTGGATAATTAACTCAGAGTCCCCTCTGATTGATACTCTAATTGCTCCTAATTTTTTTACATGTTTAAGCCCTAGAAAAAGAGCCTCATACTCTGCCATATTATTAGTGCATCTAAAGTTCAATCTATAAGCATGGCCTTCAGCATGATCATTTTCAACGTTATGTATCCAAATTCCAGATCCTGCTCCTAATTTATTTACTGAACCATCAAATTCTAAATGCCACAGAATTTCATGTTCATAATCTTCATCGATTGTTTTAATAACTTTCTTAACAGGGAGCTCTGGTTTTTCATTTTTTTCTGGTATTTCTTGAATGTCTGATGTTTCTTTGTTTTCAGAAATTTCTTCGATTTGAATAGTAGATTTATTTGCATTTTCTGTTTCTGGTGCTTCTAGTTCAGTGGGAAGGTCAAAATCAGCATTATAAAAGATGAATGAGTCCATATCAGAATGTACTGAGTAGGCAAGGAAGTTTTCAGGCTTCTCCTGACTACTGACTAAATATTTCATCAAGGTCTCTCTGTATAGTATTTTAGGTTGACCGAACACTGAAATAGTAGCATATGACATATCTAATTGAAGATATCCTCTGAGTTTGGCACCCCAGGATCTGGACAACAACATACCATATTTAGGAGGAATATCTGCTACTACTATATCCATCAGAATAGATTTCACAGGGTATTGCACCAAAGTAACACACAAATATTTAATCAAACCTAAACATCTCACCTGACTTGAATTGAAAGAAAAAAGATCTTTATATGGTCTGGCAATGTCTAGGTTTAATCTTTCCATCACAACCTTGGGCATTAAATTGTGAGACGCTCCAGAATCAAGCATGGCATTATGACGTATTTTGTCATGTACATTCAAACTCACATAAAATGGAGGAGTTCCTCCACTTTATGGTTTTCCTTTTACTTCAGGGCCAAAAAGTAGTTTGGGTTGATCCATCAAAAACATTCACTGAATCATCCATTCCAGTAATGTTAAGGGATCTGCTGATTTGGCTTCTATAGACATTGTGTTTAGCTAATTCCGCCAATGAACAACTATCTTTAATTTGCCTATTTCAGCCTCTAGATTGAAATATTTTTCTGTTTGAGCTCTAGTATTTTGAACAGTTGGATTTTCTCTATTTTTTGGGTCTTCAGTGTTTTTCTCTTTTTCATGTATGGGATTATGAGTTGAAGGTGTTTCTGAATTAACTTTTGTTGGTTCTTCTACGTTTCCTACAGGAGGAAAAGTATTGGAAAGTTGTTTATTATTTAGTTTATTATCAGACACATCTTCAATTATTGGATTTGCGGGGTTAGGATTGTTCTAGAAAGAATTTGTATAGGAGGAGTGTTAATTTTACCTTTGATGTTTTGTTTTACATATTTTTGTTTGTTATTATCTGGCATGTCAATCTGTCTTCTTCTCAAGTTGTATTTTTTATGAACTTCATAAATTGTTGTGTCATATCCTTCATTAAAATCAAAAGTTTCTCCTGAATGAGTTTAAAATGTTTCAAGAATGTGATTTTCTTGATCATCTTGAGATAGGAAAACTTCTGGTTCATTCTTATTTCCAGTCACGTTATTTATTTCAACATCCTCCGTTGGTTCTTCAGAAGATGAACCTTCAACAAAATTTTCTTGGAATGGTGGCATGATATTTTGGTCAGGAACATTTTTCCCAGTATTTTGGTTTTGATTTCTTATGAAGTTTGGGTTTCTAACAACATTTTGACCATTTCCAGAAGACTTTCTTTCGATTTTCTCTACTCTGTCTCCCAGTCTTTCCATCCCTTTAATAATTGCATCCAGCTTTCTTTCAAAAGCCGAAGGTTCTTCGTTTATAGGCATCCTTCTTTCAGCTCTAGCTCTAGCTCGTTTTTCTATGAGGTTAGCTTCAACACTAACAACTATGCTTTGCATCTCTTCTAGAGTTTGAGGGGCTCTTTCCCTAAGTGAATATGCTATGTCAGAATCAAACCCATCAGGGAATTTAACCAGTACTGAATCCGAAGGAGGTCTAAGGTTTTGGGGAACAGTGTTGTAGGCTTCGTTGAATCTAATGATATAATCTTTCACTGCTTCATTAGGTCCTCTCTTCAATTTTCCAAAGTTAGATAGGATTTGAAGAGGATCTTTCTTCTTCTCCCATCTATTTAAAAATGCCCTATACAGGGCTAGTAAGTCATCAATACTATTTGGAGCAAGAGCCCTAAACCATGTCCTGACTTCCCCAGTAAGACTTTGGACAAAAATTCTCATTCGAACATAATCAACATCTATTTCATAAAATTCAAAGTAATCAGTCATCCTTTTGGTATTTTGTTGAGCAGTGTAAGTACCGGAACCATCAAAAGGGGTGATTTTCTCTGATAGTCTGGAGGCAAAGCAGCAGGGTTGCCTGGCAACCTTAACGGAGCGTATCTGTTGGGCATTGGAAGGTGTAATGGAATGATAGGTGATGATGGTCTGGAAGTAGTGGGTGGAGGAGTAGAAGGAGTGGCTTGTGTTTGAGAAGTTTGGGGAAAAGTAGATGAACTTGGGGAAGCTTAAGTAATCACAGAAGAGTTTGAAATTTCTTCAAAGGTCAGCTTAGATTGAATGGAATTTTGTAAATGTCTGTCAAGATGTACTGAAACAAATTTCAATTGTAAATCTTCAAGAAATAATGGGTCCGGAACCAGTCTAGATAATTCAGTTTCAGAAAAATTGACAAATAAAGATGTTTCAAATCGCTCATCAAAAGGTTCTTCATCAAAATAAATCCACTTTACAGGACAGGATGCTGATCTGTAAAGAGGTCGAGAAATTCCAGAGCTTTCTTGACTTTCTTTTTCAGAGCTTTCTTGACTTTCTTGTCTTCTAAGAACCCTAGGAATCAAATTCGGATTTTCGAACACAGGCGGTGAATTTGGATCAAGATTAGATCTAGTATACCGAGTCCTTTCTGAAGCCAGTTTTCCTAGATTTATATTTTTGGTTTTTTGTTTTAAATAAAATGAAAGTACAACTTCGACAAAATCTTAAAGAAATTTAAGATTTTGGATTAAAATTTTCTCAAATATTTATTAACTAGAGAATCTGATTGAATGTTTGAAACCAAAGTTCAGTTATTAAGCTAAACTAGAGATAGACTGAAGCAACATTTATTTACTGTGCAATTGTAGAGCAAAAGCAGTTCAAAGGCTACCTGGTTGATCTTCAGGCTCTGTCTATAGCTTATAAGCAAACAATAGTAACAATAAAGAAATTCAGATCCCCAGTATGGTCGCCACTATGTTATCACTCAGATTTTCCTTGAAGTTGTTGGAAGAGGAAAGGTGTCCGAGGTAACCACAAACAAACCTTTTAGATACAGAATCTAGCCAATCTATACCCAGAGAGGGCTCTCTCTATAAAATTTAGCTTTATTTTTGAAAATATTAGGCTAGTTATAAATTCCAGGGTTTTTTTTTGAATTTTAGGTTGATGGAATTCTTTAGCTGAGATTAAGATCAAGTAGTTTCAGTCCATTGGGCTAATGGAGTCAAAGATTGGCTGCACTGGCTTAAGTCTTTTAACAAAATATGGTTTATCAGGGCAAGATAATCAAACTAGAAACAATTATAGATCTAAAGTGAATGGAATGGAAATCAAACAGATGAAAGGCAACTAAGAATATTTCAACACATTCAAGAGAAGAGAAATAGATTGATTATCAATAAAGAGCAGTTAAGTATTCTTTACTGAATAACCAAAGATGTATAAACTAGACAAACAGGAGCAATCAAGAATTCACTGTTTAAACCAGTTTAGAGGAAAATATTTAAGATAATAACGACTGAAATCAGATTACACCTAAGTACTTTCTGATTTAATTTTTTTCGTTAATTATCAAGATAATGAAACAAAGATGATATTGTAAACAAATATTAAACTTCAAAAGATGGGATAGATATGACTTATTGATCCTTCATTCGACACATGAATCCTAAGAAAAGTCTTCTATCTCAATCCCTTGTCCAGTTTTGCCACGAAAAATTTCTCCAAAGTTCTTTATTCCAAAATATTCAATGTTACATCAGAGTATAAAAATCCACCCTCAATCATTCGATTGAGGGCTTATTTATACAAAAAATCATACAAAATATCTCTTAACAAAATGAGATATAATCTAAAATGACTCACAAATGAGTTACAATAAAAATAGAGATATATGGTCTCACAAATAAGACAAAAAAGCAACTAATGTTGTGTTGTTTCCTCTTTTTGAGAATGTGCTGGAGGCAGGACCTATATTTTAGCTCTTCGTTGTCCTCTTCAGTAATTTTTTTCTAACTGACTTGCTTCACTGATACTCTTTGTTTTTACTGATACACTTTCAACTGAGCTGATACTCTTTGACCTTCGTTTTTCCCTTTATCCCTTATACTGTAGTAAATAGGCAAAATTTCATATAAGGATAAATTTTACAAAAGTTCCAATAGATATTCCCACCATTTATCTTATGTTATTTTGGTCCGTTGAAGCTTCCTTAATTTTTCATCAGCCTCAGTATATCTGAAGAAATTAGGCTGATTAGGAAACAAATGTCTTACTTCATGTTCAAGATAAAACAAATTCTCTAATATGTCATGAAGATTCCTTCCTGTAGGTATTGTTGCTTCTGATGAAATGGTTGAAGAACTAGCAATGAAATGATTGTGAGCATGTATGTCCAATTTCTTGACATAAGTCTCCAGGTCCATTATTTTATCTTCTGAAACCATAGGGCTGGGTAACCCTTTATTCAATAAAACATTAAACCTTTCTCTGAAAGCAATGATTTCACTTTGCATGTCAAAACACCTTCGTTCTAAATTTTACGTAAGAGTTCTTTTAGTAAAAATGCTTTTTATCTCCAAGATTGTTGCAGTTCTATCCTAAATACCCACATCTGCAAGTTTCTGCCTGGTTTGGGTGTTTAAAAATTGTATGAGATGATTGGATTCCTCAGGCCTATTTCCTAATTCTGCTCGTGTATTTTCAACTTCATCCAGAGCTACTTTGACCAAATCGTTTTGCTCGTATATTATCTGGATTGAGGACCAAATATATTTTATTGACTGAATAATATCATCCCAAAGAATGTCATTTATTTCTCTTAAAGGTTTCTCCAATGTGAGATCCCTTTCCAAAGCTTTAACCAATTTTCCAACTTTTTGACTTCTCTTGTTTTGTCAGCAACAGTCATTTTTGAAAGATCATATTTCTGTTCCAAACTAATAAGCTGTAAATTTGTGTGCTGAAGTTCTGTTACTTGAAGTTTCAAGTCATTCATTTGCTTTACTAATTCCTCTGTACTCAAAGTTGAAGTATTTACCTGTGATGGCTTTGCTGGCTGACTTGTTGGTTGACTTGTTGTACCTGTGATAACCACTGCTGTAGATACTGGAACATTGAATTGCTTGTCTTTTAAAGCTTGTTCCAGTTCTTTTACTGTTTCAATCAGTTGCTCATTCATTTTTAAGAGCAACTCCATCATTTCTTCTTCAGAATTCTTCTTTATTACTTCTTCAATTTGAGGATGTCTGGAGGTTGGCAATTTCAACTGCTTTCTCAAAGCAGCAATGTCATCATCTTTTTTCTTGATTAGAGCTTCTATACCTTTGAAATCCTTTGGATTGTGTCCCAAACCAGTGTATTTCTTCCAATGTTTTAATCTATTGTCTTTGGCTTGAGAAGAAGCCTTTTCAAGTTATAGCGTATTAGTGTTCTCGAAGAATCCATAACAACCAGCAGTGCCATTGCCTTATCAGTCAAAGTAGAATAGATCATTTCACCAGTCTACTTATGTAACTCAATCTGATCTAAAGGATGGATATCCTTTGTTAGAACTTCAAAGTTTGTCCTAATATAATCAGCAATTGTTTGGGGTTGTTGTACCTTGGGTTTTAAATGGCTCATTATCATTTTTCCCTATTAGATGTCAAAAGCTGACATCAATCTTTCTTGATTCTTTGGAGCCATTTTCAGATATTTATTATATACTTGAATTCTCAGTGGATCATTCCTGACCTTGATATTGATAAATGTCTTCTTTATATCTCCTGTATCTTTAACTGGTGTTTTGAAAGAAGATATTTCAACACTCTGTTGCTTTTGAAGTTCTTTCCTTTGTGAGGTAGTGGATGCTTCACTGACTGAACCTGTTTGTTGACTTCCCAATTGTTCTAGTCCTTGAATATCAAGGATTTCATCAGTAAATTCTACTTCTGGAGGAGTATTCAATTTTTGCCTCTTGGCCTGAGGCTGTTGTGAAGATCCAGTGGGGGGGGGTAGCAGCTTCAGCTTCCCTCTTTTTTTCCTTTTCCACATTTAATGGAGTCTACAAAATTGATATTTCTGTCTCATTGATCTGAACTGGAGGGATTGGTACTTGATCTTGTTCTTTGGATGTCTCTAGTTGCTCTGTCATTGTGAAATTTTCAACTACTTGTACGTCCGGTTCCTTTTCTTTTCCTTTTGATTCTACTACCACTGTACTGATCTCCTGCAAATGTTGTTGTGAAGTTCCTGCTAAAGAAGGTCCTGCTATCTGTACCTGCCCAAGAGAGTCCAGGTCAAGTATTTTTTCAAGGTCTTTCATTACATTATCAATATTGACCTTCTCACTATCTTGCTCTACCAAAGTTCCTTCCACCCATTCATCTGTATTTGCATATTGTTCAATTTCTAGCATCCTAAAATGAATGTATGGAGATAATTTGTTTTTCATTCTTCTGTCACAAATAAATCTATATGGATCGTAGGGTGCCCAGTAGAAACTCTTTTGTAATTTGAGGTGGTCTTCTAAAATCCTTTCGGCTTCTTTCCCAGCCTTCCTAGAATTACAAGCAAAGGGACCTAATTGGCTCTTTATCCTGAGTTGCACCTTCTTCTTGGCATTATAGAAATGAACTATATCTGAATTGTTCATCTGTCTGAAATACTCAAGTGCAAAAAGTTTCATTGGAACATATCTGGGCAACTTGAATGGACACAATTCACATCCATAAATCCTAATTTCAGTATAATTCTGATATAAGTACCAATCTCCCACTTTATATTGTTTTGAGAGTTGAAGGATTCTCTTGATTTCATTACTGACTCTGGGAGGAGAAATTCCAGTTAACAAAGAGGTTGCTGGATGTACAAACAGATCAATAAGCTCATTGTAGGAGTAAGGAGAATCAGAAGAATGATGGGTGATAGCAGACCAAAAGATAACTGATCTAGGGTTTCCTTTAGCATCAAGTTTCTGAATATGGAAAGGAAAACTTTCTGACTGATAGTATATCATGAGATGATATATGAAGGAAGAATATTTGAATACTCTCTCATTTCCAAATATCATGAATTGATCATGGATTTTGTCAGCAATATAAGATGCAAAGTCATACTTAATAGCAGGAGGCTGTCCAGGGGTAAAAATAGACAATAACACTAGGGTCAATTTGTCAACAAACACGCTAGTATTAAAACCCATTATTGAAGATATCATGTTTAAAATAAGTCTGCCTTCATCAATAAAATAGGTGTGGCCATAAGGGGGAGGTCCTTTAGGCTGATGTTGTGGCAGCATGAAATTCTGACAAAGACGGTTTAACTCTTCATGGGATAAATGGGTAGACTTCTCAAGTAATTCAGCCATTTACAGAGGAGTGAGGGCTTGACCAGGTTGGAAATGTAGCATCTCATTTATGGATTGAGCAGTTATTGGGAAGAGGACATCTTGGCTTGGGGATAAGACTGCTCTTTGGTTAGGATGATAGTTGGCATGGAAAAGGTGGATGATTTCAAGGAAGATAAAGACTGCTGGCAGAACGTACATGGGCATATTGGATTCTCAGAGTCTAATTATGTCAGAACCATTCAAATAATTGTCTCTGCAGTGACAAAATATTCGAAGGGGATTCTCACTGATACCTAGATGTTTAATTTGAAAATCCATATCGGCTAAAGGTAAATAATCCAAGTCTTTGTGAGGGGCATTCAACGGTGCTACGTTTAAAGCCACAGGAACTTCCATTTTTTGTTCTTGTGGATTCAAAAATGGGAATTTGGCTTATGGTGAAAGATTTAGCAAAATTACAGGCGTCGACAGGAGAAACAAGTACAATTGCAGATTGGAAATTCAATTACAGTTCTTGGGATTAAGGAATGAACTAGCAATTAATTTTAACTCTGTTTCAGTGAAAGAAAAAGGAAAGTCGAGTTTCTTACAAAGTTTAGTGGGATTTTTTAGGGTAAATACTTGTTTCTCTGAGGATGACGTTGGTTTCAAACAGGTACTGGATAAGGCGAATGATTTCTTGAATGCTTGACTACAATTTTCTTAGGCGAGGCAAAGATTGATGGTCTTCAGCTATGAAAATTTTGAATTATTGTGCATGGAAGTGTAGTCGTCCTCTGCGAATGAAAAAATGAAAAACGCGGGCTTATTTTGTTTTATTCACAAAGTCAATGGGTGGCAGAATTTTTTATTATTTTATTGGATGACGTCAGCATGGTACAGTGGACATGTCATGAGCAGCAAGGTGGTAAGTGGTTTCTATCACACCGCTTATGAGGGAAGGCGGTTTTAGGTGGAAGGGCACCGATGCGATACAAAGACTGACACGTAACACGATACTGTTTGAAAAATCGCTTGGCCATCGCCCGTTATCTTTTGTACTCGGATGGCCAGCGAAATGGATGAGGGCCGTAGATATTTGATGGATCGATCGGACGGTTGACGGGACAGGGAGATGGCAGGGAATTAACGACGCGGGCCCAATGTAATTAACTGTTAATTAAACCCATCGGGTGGAATTCGATTGGCTGGGGTCGGTTATTAATTAATCGTGTGGATTAATTAATCCCTGGTACGGTGGATGGCCGGGAATTATTTTATTTTTATTTTTAAACATATATAATATGTTTAAACGCTTTTTCATATATTTTTATTTATACAATAATTAAATCAATGCGATTTATTTACTGTAGGGGGGTGGGAATAATATTAGTGTTATATTTTAGCCAAAAGGGGGTATATTGTGAGTTTTAATTTGAATAAAATAGGAATTAAATACTTTTGGCTAAAAAGTCATAATATAAGGGTTTTGGGGATATTACTATAAAAGGATTTATACATAATAGGAAAAGGTGATTTTCATAGGGAGTTAATATATAAATTAGAGTTAATATGACAAGAGGACAATGTAGACTCAAAACTCTTAAATATAACCAAGCAAGTGAAGATTCAAAAGTAAATGGAATTATTATACTTTTATCACTTAGACTTAGAATAAAAGTGATTTTGAGGGCTTTACATGAAATATTGAAGGATATTCCTAAGTAAAATGGGATTTTACTTAGGAAAGAATTTTTCGAAGTAAATAAGTGTGATGATGAATGATTTTAAGTACTTAGGTTTTTTCTAATTATTGGGCCGAGGGTCCGGTCCCTCAAAAAGTCAAGGAAATTCCTTGAGCCCCTCTAATCTTCAAATGCCTTAGCACTTTAGGGGAAATTAGTGAAATATTTAAAGAAAAATGAAGGGGAAGTTAATAATCTTGACTTTGCTTTGCTGTGAACTTTTTCCAATGTAGTATCTGCCTTTGCACTTGTGATGAAAGTAAAATTGAACACATTTGGAACCATCATTCATCACATGTAATTTTGCAACAACATCTACCTACCCTACCTACTTACTCTACCATTTTCTCTTCTTTATTGGGGTGCAATTAGACTGGAAAACCCTTGTCAATCTTCTTTTTCTTTTACATGGAAAACCTATCTAAGTCTACACTTATTACATCCAAGGGCTCAGATTAAATTGTTGAACACCTTTTAGTAACTCTACCTATCTACTTATCTGCCAAGATTAAACTGTTTGGTCAGATTTTATTCTCTATTCTACAATATGAAATCGAAAAATGAATGAGTCAAGTTTAAACAGTTTGACTCTTCATAAATTGTGGCAAAAGTTTAACAAGCTGCACACAATTACTTTATTATATCAGAGCAAAAAGTAGTGGTATTTAGACTTGCACACTTTCCTTGGCCTTTCTTTTGATGGGGTTCATTTTCTTTCATTTTTTTGGCCAATTTTATTTTTTTCACCCTTTGATTTTTCTTTTAGGGTATACCCTTTTTACATTTTTTAAATTTTTTGATTTTTTAAGAATATGGAACACCTTTGCAACAAGAAAAAGGTTTGAACATATTTCATAGTTCAACAAGTCAATCATGAAAAATGACACCTATTGGTATAGGATTCTAACACCACCATTTTATGTTAGTTTGAAAATTCATGTCAAAATTTTACACAATGCTATGCATGATTCAGGGGCCTCTCATAACTTAATGCCCAAAGTAGTAATGGAGAGTCTAGGCCTTGAAATCACCAGAATATACAAATATCTATACTCTTTTGACTCCAGTAGAGTGGAATTTTTAGGTTTGATCAAAGACCTCTGTGTAAACTTAGCACAAATTCTAGCCAAGTGTTTAGTGATGGATATTGTAGTGGCTGATGTACCCCCAAAATATGGTATGATGTTATCAAGATCATGGGGAGCTAAGTTACAAGGAACAATGAAAATGGATCTAACATATGCTACTATCCCTGTTTTTAATCAAACTAGAAGACTCTATAGGGAATCTCACATGCAATACATGGTCAGTAGCCAAGAGAGACCTAAAAACTCTCCTCTTTATTCGGTGCATATAGGCCTTGACTCATTTATTCTCTTCAATCATGAAACCTTTAATGAGAAAGAAACCTTAACTGACTTAGTAGTCACCCCTCACTGTAACTTAGTGGCAGACATAGAAAAGGAGGAAGACAAGACAGAAGCATCAAAAAAAATTTCCAAATCAGAAAATCACAGCAAACAAATCATAAGTCTTGAACTACAAAACAATCATCCATTGCTTGTCAACCTTGAGAATCAAGAGAAGAGTCCTCAACATAATGAAGAACATGAGGAACTAGATAAATTTCAACATAGTGATGACTTACAGGAACAATCTAAAAGCACACAAGATAAAGAGGATAGTAGTCAAACTAGTAAATCTGAAAATAGTCCTCTTTGGAGTATGAACTTTGATGGGTCTTGCACTAGAAATGATGCAGGAGAAGGCATATGGATACTCAACACTGAAAAACAATCATGCTGAGGGGCATTCCTACAAGTTAAATTTTCAATGTACAAATAACATAGCTGAGTACGAAGCCCTCCTTTTAGGCCTGCACTTATTGAATAAATTAGGGGCCAAAAGGATAAAAGTTCATGGGGATTCAGAGTTGATTATTAGGCAAGTGAATGGGGACTATACTACCAAACACCCCAGACTTAGAGCCTATAGGAATGATGTCATGAACGTATTAAAAGCATTTGGTGAATTCCAACTTATCTTTGTCCCAAGAAACCAAAATGTCCTTGTCAATGGTTTAACCTTTGCTGCTAGAACTTGTCTAACACCTTATGAAACCAAGAAATGTACCACCTAAGTCAAATTTAGACCAGCTGTCCCAGACAATGAAAAATACTGGCAAGTTTTTGATGGAGATAAACAAATAGAAGACTTCCTGCAGTCCAGAAATGAATTTGAGCTGCCAAGTTCAGATTCATATTATGAACCAGACTGTCCTATTGAAGAAAACCCTCTTGATGAAGAAGTAAAGTCTCAGAAGATTGCTGATATAAATCTGATATCTAATAAACTTGAACATACAACAGAAATCAGTGCATATTTAGAAAAAGAAGACTTAGAAATGCTGCAATCTAACACTTAAAACTTGCAAGAAGGACTGGTCCCATTAGAAGAATTGTTTGATTTCAATGATGTTGCCAAAAAACCAAAACTAGAACCTGTTGAAACTGAAGTAGAAGAATGTAACATAGGTAGTGAACCAAAGCAAAAAATGATTAAACTGTCTAAAACCTTAACAGCTCACATAAAACTGAAATACATTGAGCTCTTCAAGGAATTTTTTGATGTAATTTCATGGACTTATGAGGATCTAAAATCCTATGATACAAAGATAATTCAGCATAAGATACCCCTTAAGGAAAACCAGAAACCTTTTAAACAAAATTTGCGCAGAATTAACCCTGTTCAATTACCTCTGGTAGAAAAGGAAATCAAGAAAATGTATGAAGTTGGAATTATTGTTCCTATTAGGTACTCATAGTGGGTGTCTAATCTTGTGTCAGTTAGGAAGAAAACATGAGAGATTAGGCTTTGTATTGATTTTAGGAACTTAAACAAAGCCTCTCTGAAGGACAACTAACATTTACCAAAGATGGATCATATTTTACAAAGGGTAGTTGGTTCTAAAAGGATTTCTTTGTTAGATGGCTTCTCAGGTTACAATCAGATATTAGTACATCCTGATGATCAACTCAAAACAACCTTTACTACACCTTGGGGTACTTTCATGTATGTGAAAATTCCCTTTGGTTTATTGAATGTTGGTGCTACATTTCAAAGAGCCATGGATATTTTATTCTTAGAAGAATTAGGCCTCTTCATCATTACTTACCTTGATACATCACTGATTTTTCCAAAACTGATGAAGAACACCTAAAACACTTGAGAAAAGTATTTGAGAAGTGTAGAAAATTTGGGTTATCTTTAAATCCAAAGAAAAAAATGTTTGGTCTCCAAGAAGGAAAACTACTTGGACACATCATATCAGAAGAAGGAATAAAGATAGACCCAAAGAGGATTGATGGTATATTGCAAATCAACCATCCTAGAAACATCAAGGAATTTCAATCTTTCATTGGGAAGATTAATTTCTTGAGAAGGTTCATACCCAATCTAGCTGAACTCCTTAGAAACATGATCAACATGCTTAAAAGAGAAGAAGGATTTAAATGGACCATAGAATCAAAGAAATCATTTGAACTGGTAAAACAAGCATTAACCAAAACACCAGTTCTCATTAGTCCTGATTTGACAAAGGATTTCTTCATTTTTTCATTTGCATCAGAACACACAGTGGTTGTTGTCCAATTACAGAAAAACTTGAAGGGACAAGAGCAGTCAATTGCATTCTTTAGTAAGGCATTAAGAGATGCACCTCTGAAGTAAAATATCATGGAAAAACAAGCCTTTGCCTTAGTCAAAGCCTTGAAAGACTTGAGAGTTTACATTTTACATTCCCACATAATTGCATTTGTGCCTAATTCAGTTGTGAAAGACATTTTAACCCAAGATCTAGATGGAAAAAGAGGAAAGTGGATTGTTGTGATACTTGAATATGATTTAGAAATCAAGCCCACTAAGCTCATAAAATGCCAAGGACTAGCAAGGTTAATGGTTGAGTCTAATTTTGAAGCTCTTGATATAAACATGTTAGATGCATTAGATGAATAAGAGGAGTTGTCAACTCCCATTATTGAAGATCATTTTCTGTTTTAATCTTGGTATGCTGATATTTTATATGTTTTGCTCAATTTAAATACACCTCCTGGTTTTTCTAAAATCAAGGCAATATTTTTAAATTTGAAAGCTGTTAATTACTGCATTTTGGATAAATGCCTATATTGGAAAATGCTAGTGGATTATTTCTTAAATGTTTTCCTGAGAAAGATGCAGATAAGACCAAGCATGAATTTCATGAAGGAGAATGTGGGGGACACCTCTATTAGAAGACAAATGCCAATAAAATACTTAGAAATGGTTACTACTGGCCCATCCTCTTTCAAGATGTCCACAAAATGATTATTACCTGTCACAAATGCCAACTCTTTGAAGGCAAAAGAAAATTGCTTCCCTTACCTCTGCAACCAATCACTGTTGAATCTCCTTTTCAACAGTGGGGTCTAGAATTCATTGGGGAAATCCATCCAGCCTCATCTGCCCAACATAGATGGATCCTCACTGCAACAGACTATTTTACCAAATGGATAGAAGCCATCCCTTCTAGGCAAGCCGCTGACTCTATCATCATAAAATTCCTTGAAACTCATATCCTATCTAGATTTGGTTGTCCTAGGAAGATTATCACTGACAATGCTGCTGCATTTGGATCCAAAAAGATGGTTGAATTCTGTCATAAATATCAGATAACATTGTGCCATTCTACTGCTTATTACCCTCAAGGTAATGGGTTGGAAAAATCCTCAAACAAGAGTTTGGTGAATATAATCAAAAATTTTCTGGAAGACAATAAGAAATCATGGCACACAAAGCTAGTACATGCACTATGGGCTGATAGATTAACACTTAAGAAATCAATTTGAATGTCACCCTACCAGCTATTTTATGGGGTGGATGTAATTTTTCCAACCAGTCTAGGAGTGCCAATCATAAAACTGATCCAAGAAGTGCAGTCTAAGGATAATGATATGACAAGAAGAATTAATTAGACCATACATATTCAACAAACCAAAGAGGAAGTCTACAACAGAGCACTACACAAGCAAGAAAACATCAAGAAGCTGTTTGATAAAAGGACAAAGGCTAGTGATTTCAGCATTGGTGACAAAGTTCTGAAATGGGATTCCAAGAGAGAAGATAAGGGAAAACATGGAAAATTTTATATTTTATGGCTAGGCTCTTATCTCATTCATTCTAATTCTGATAAAAATGCTTATTTTTTGCAGGAAGTGAATGGAACTAAACTTCTTGGAGGTCTTGTCAATGGCAGGATGCTCAAACATTATTTTTCTTAACTATACCTGTTTGAAGCTATTTTATTTTTTCTAATTGTAAATATCATATCTATCATTTCACTCAAAGTTTGAAAGATAAAAATACAAAAACAATGGAAAATAAAAGAGGGAAGAAATAAAACAAGAAAGGTACAGCCCCATACTAAAAAGAGAAACAAAGTCTGAAAGTGTGCAAGCTCAAATTCCACTCCTAAAAACACACTTCTAGTTAGCCCTATAGCTTGATCATGACTAATTAGTTTTGAATTACTGCTGATAGGTTAGTAAATTAGATTAGCCAAATAGCTCAATCTTGGCTTATCAATAAGGTAGATTAGGATAGAAAAATGAAGGTTCAAACAAGCTCAAAATCTGAACCTATGAATCTCAAAAGAAGAATGGCTCTAATTAGATCAAATCTTGAGTAAAAGATAGAAAACAAACTGGTTCTAAAAAGCTCAAAACTTGAACAAGGAAAGAAAGAGAAAGTAACTCAAACAAATTCAAAACTAGAGCTGAAGAATAATGAAGGATGTTTTATTTTTTAGATCTTAAGCCTTCACCATTTTGCTTTAATTTTCTGCAAATTTTAGTCTATGTGCAACTTGTTTTTATGCCATAGATCAACAGCAAGTTAGACTGCTTGATCCTGACTTGAATGCTTTTCAATTTCTGTTTTAGAATATAGAGAATAAAAATTTGTTACACAGTCTAATCCTAACAGATAGTAGTTAGGTAGAGAAACTTATGCGTTCAACTGCTTAATCTGAACTCATGGAGGAACAAGAGTAGAATTAGATTAGTTTCCTATTTTCAAAAAGAATAAAATGTTGATATTTAAAGGTCTGCAAGTCCAAATGCACCTTTTTTGAAGAAAAAATGTTAGGAAGTAGGTTGTGTAGGTAGTTGTTTGGGGAAGAATTTTTCTACTGATATCAAATGCTCTAATCATCTTTCCAGCAGCTAATCAAAAAAGAGGAAAAGGTTGTCAAGGTACAAAGCCACTGATATACATCCAGAGAATGTTGTTCTGAGGTTCTTGACACCTCCAAGGAGCTGCCATCCCAAGTTGGAGCCACTGTTAGCCACCTATAAAAATTTGTCATACCAAATGGTGGCTAAATATTTTTTTTAAGCCTTCAAGAGATATTTTCATCTAAAAACCTATCATCTTTTGAAGTCTTCTGATGTTCTTTTCTCTTTGAGTTAATATTCACTATTGTTCCATTATCACTCCTAAGGTATCTACTATTTTACCAAGAAAAAACTACTTAAGAGACCCCATTTTCCATCGTTTTCACTCCTCCTTTCACTCACAAACCATTCCATTTTCACCCTTATTTCCTCCATAAGAATCCCCCATAAACCTTCATTTTAACCTTCAAAATCATCAAAATCCCTTGAAAACCTTATATCTCCCCTTTATTTGGTTTTAAAATCCTCCCTTTAGCCTATCGAAACCCTCAGTTTGGCTTAAAAACCTTGTTTTTTGCCTAAAAAGCACTCTTCCGAAATATAATAGGTCTTAAGCCCTCGAGGGCTTATTTCCTTTAGCCCCTTTCCTCATAAGACCTAAAGCCCCACAAGAGGGCACTTAAAGTCCTTAAACCCTTTTCCAAACCCGTTATTCCTTCTATTTTTCCTTCCCTCGACGGAAATATTTAAATGAATATGGACCATTGATCTTTGCAGATCAAGGGCCATCGGGCTTTAACCGTCTGCCTCTCGTCCCTTCCCTCCCTTTCAAAACTCTTCCCTGATATTAGATTTTAGCCATCCATTTTTATAGATCCAACGGCCAGGATCTATCCCAAAAATTCAAAAACCTCGACAACCCGTCTGCTACACAACGAAATACCTTACGTCATCCTGCAGCCCCACCAAAACCCCTCATCCGTGCAGCTTTCCCATCGCAATTTTTCTGCACAGTCAGATCTAGGTCCTCCGCTTCGATGACTGACATTCCATTTCAAAAAAAAATTTCACCCAGAGTTTAATCCCCCCCAAAATTGCAAAACCAGTGGTTTTTAAAGGGACACGCGTCAAACGCTGTATCGAATTGCATTTTTTTGCGCAATACTGTTTACCCCCCATTTTATTTTGCAAAAACCATTAGTGGTTTTCCACTTTACCACTGACCCCACAATGTTATTTCTAATTCAATATTATTCTTTAATCTCTGAAGATCGGACGGCTCTGATTTAACCTCGCCCTCATTTTATTTTTTACACATAACTTGCTCCCGTCAGTTTCACTTTAAATCTCAACCGTCGATCTCTGAGATCGAATGGATCTTATTAAAAATGCAGCCCCATTCACTGGCCCTCCATATTTTTGCCCAAAAGACTTAATCAGAAGATCTTAACCATTGATCATTCTAAATCAACGGCTCCTATTCACTATAACGCCCAATTTTCATTTGCACCCGTTTTTGCTTTTGCTAAAGGTTTTCTCCCATTTTTGCTACAATTTCCTCCATTCTGCACAGCTCCATCCCCTCCATTGAACCTCTAAAGCAGTCTTAACCCAATTTTGCAGGATTTCTTAATGAATTTGTGTGTTTTGCATGGTTTTAAATGGTATTTTCTCTATGTTTTTCCATAGTCATAGACAAGTGACAAAGAGGCTCGAAATGAAATTTTTGTGCCTTAAATCGAAGAAGAAAGGATCTGTAGAGTAAGAAATCTAGGTTTAAATCATCTGGATCATGATCCTCGATCTTAGAAACCCTCCAACTGCATAACACCATTTGCGCCACTGAAACAGAGCAACAAAGTGTATTATTAATGAAGAAATCAATGTTAAAGGGAGATTAAAGCCTAAACCTGAAGATCAGGGTTTTAATCCTCCAGTTCCAAGAGTTAAAGACAGTGTTAAAAGACAAAGATCCGAAGGTAAAGATCAAGGCTTAATTAAGCCTAAAACATAGATAAAGAGCAGATTTAAGGTGTTTTAAGGTAAGACAGAGAAAAATATCAGTAAAGGAGGCCTCCACTGCCACATCAGATGCTAAAATATTCTCTACAGCTACCAGAGTGCCACCTGCAGCTTTAATAAATCAAATGAAGGCATAGTTATTGCCCAATTCGAAGATATTTGCCTAAACACACCTGAACAGTTATTACCAACAAAAAAACAAATTTTAAAACTGTCAGTGAAGTTATTATAAAGATAAGAAAGAGCCTCGAAGTCAATATTTTCATCCACTAAGCCTAAAAAGCAGAAACATAGTTAAATAAACAGAGTTGGAATTAAATGAATTCCTACCTTATGCCTTGCATGATTTTTAAGGCTAGAAATTGCATTTAGTATAGAATTAATGACACTTGAACCCTAGAAACTCTTCCACCTCCTCATTTTCTTATAAAATCTCCTTGAGGAGCACATTGTAAAGGGTTGGTCTCTAGATATTTGTTGCATGTAAATAGTTTTATGAAGCTGTTGTAGCCCTGTTTGTAATTGAAGATACATAAGCTAAGATGAGAAGTTTGAAGCTGTAGAGACCCACTGGACTTGAATATTGTAACTGGTTTGAACATCAAATAAAAATAGCTTATTTATGGGATCCTGGTCTATGTTGATGGTGATGTGTTCCTTATTGTAAATTGTTATTTTCTTTTTGTTTCCATTCTGTCCACTTTTCTCTAATAAAGAACAACAAATATAGATTAGGATTTACTCCTGAAGTACCCTAAATCTCACTGATAAGCTTTATCTTTATGTTTTTTGCTTATTGTTTATTTGAAGATAATTCAATAGAGTGTGATCAGTCAAGGAATGTTGGTTAGCCCATGTTTTGCTGAGTGTAGCTTGAAATATTGTCTTTGAATGTTCTTGAGAAGTTTTCTAAGTAAAGCTGAGCTAGAAAAGTTTATGGTTAGCCCTATCCTCTGGTTTATCTCCAACAATTACTTTGAAGAGTTCCCTTAAGAGTATGTTAAAAGTAGGTCAGTTTCAAAGTACTTACCTGATCTTAGACTACCTTTTATGTTTATCATGAATGTTTCCCTTTCAATATGCTGAAAGCAGGCTAAGTTAAAAGTTTTTACTTGATCTTAAGCTATTCTAAGTATTCTAAATGTTTTCTATTGAAAGTACATCAAAAGCAGGCTAGTTTAGAAGTACTTACCTGATCTTAGATTACTTTTATGTCTTTTCTTAAGTGCATGCCAAAAGCAGGATAGTTTCAAAGTACTTACTTGATCTTAGGCTGCTCTTTGTTTCTTCATCTATTTGATTTCCCTCACTCCATTTCTTATTGTTTCATTCCATAAAATCAACTTAAAGAGATCCTTTGACATAGATGACTTGCCCCATGGACCACTTTTGAACCTTGCTATTTCAATCCTCTTATGACTCCATAGCCCAATGGATTACAATTGATCCTTGTGTATCTGATTAGTTGAACCATTCCTTCACCTACATATACCTTCACCCTTCATTTAGACTTCCTTCACCTTCATTATATCCTTGCCCAACCAAAACCAAACAAAACCATTGTTCTTAATAACTAGCCTAATATCATACTAAAAGCCTTAAAGATAAATCATCTTTGCACTTATAGAGAGATCCCTCTCTGGATTCAGGAGGGCTAGATCCTAGAATCCCAAAGTGGTTCATATGTAGGCTCTGCAACTTCGTATTTTCCAATCTTGCAAATTATAGAGACCCTAACAGGGAGGAAAATGGTGAACCTGGGATGGTTGCCATTGGTATCGTCCCTGTGGATGCCAGTTGCAAAATGGATGTTTGTGCGGCTAAAGACATGTCTTTGCATGGTGGAAACTGAATTACCATAGGCCCCAACGGATCAACGAGTGGAGGATTGTAATGAGGTACGACACCTTCCATGAAAGTGTCCTCTGGAAATTCCATATGGTATGAGGCTATGTGACAATGAGGGTTTGTCAATGGAGACTGCTCTTCCGCAAAAGGCACAGGTTCACCAAGGTTTAGTTCTTCCTCAAGAATCAGAGGAGGTAGACCTTGTTGTTGTCGAGACAAACGACATGGGTCAAATGATGCCACAGTGACCTGTTTAATTTTTAATAAATTTTAATAAATTGTTATGTATTATAAAGTCTCAATGACAGTAACCACACACCTGAAAAAGAAAAAAGAAAAAATGACTCTCTAAAATCAATTAGCAAGTAGCCAGAATAGGGTGCCCTATCTGAGTACTACCGTTTGCTCATGATGAAATCCAGTATCACAATAGTATATAGAGAGGGTTGGTCGAAAGTACAGTTACGGTTACTCTAGAGCTTCGCCCGAACCTCAGACGATAGGTGTAAGCACTCTCATGAAGACAAGTACCCTCCTAAAGACCAAAGACAGAGTAGGTTTGTCTATTTCAGGTACCAGGACAGCTCATCCCAGTCACCTTATGTAAGTTCCTAAAAAGTATGGCCACTAAAGATAACTCAAATCACAGACATCATCAAGGGGGTCCACGGTCTAGGACAGCATGCTATACGGGCAGAACACCTAGATCCCCGATCTTGTTTCGACATCCCTGAAGGGAACCCAAATATATAGCATGCCCACCGGATGCAGTCGAAAGCGAGCTACCTTCTTGTGCACCCAAGTGTTGTCTCACGTTGAGATCCGGTAAAGAAACGGTCTCGATAATATGAGTGCAGTAAGATTTCGCTCGTTAATTACTCT
Source organism: Pinus albicaulis (assembly GCA_034641835.2). Lineage (NCBI taxonomy): Eukaryota > Viridiplantae > Streptophyta > Pinopsida > Pinales > Pinaceae > Pinus > Pinus albicaulis. The sequence continues at coordinate 1,503,132,997 of CM076570.1, read as the reverse complement.
AGTCTCAAGTTTTGAGTTCTTGGGTGATTTTCTCACTTTTCCTAACCCAAGATCCTAGCCTAAACTACTATTGGTGTGAGCTTAGAAAAAGTAATGTGATTGATTTTATTATCAGTTGATTCTTAGTGTACTTGATTATTAGTCTTGTGGAGGGGGAGTGGACGTATGAAATGTAGTGAGACTCTAACTTAGAAAACCATGAAAAAATATGCTCTAAAAGTAATGTGAGCTTAGAAAAAGTAATGTGATTGATTTTATTATCTCTTGATTCTTAGTGTACTTGATTATTAGTCTTGCGGAGGGGGAGTGGATGTATGAAATATATTGAGACTCTGACTCAGAAAACCATGCAAAAATATGCTCTAAATATTCAATTCGATGAAGAGTATTTCTACAAGGAGAGGTTTATTTTCAACATCCATGCACTAACATTCAAATAGAAAAGTTCAACTTTAAAGATTCAAACATCTATTTACCTCATCTTAACAGTCTTTTAACTGAAATTTTCAAAATTAATTCAGCTAGATGCAGAAAAACTAAAAAAAAAAAAATCTTCTCTAAAAAGCAAATGTTTTTGACACTAACTTTTCAAACAAGAGCAAATAAACAGAAATGCCAGCTTAGTAAACAAGCATAGGGATTCAGTCAAGGAGGGATACTGATGACCAAAAAACTCTGCAACCAAAAACACAATCACAGGGGTGAACAACAAATTTTGGCTGAGTAACACACTATTTCTGAGTAAAGATAGTGTTAATCCAGAGACTAACGCACTGTATTTAAGAAGAGCACACATTTTAATGCACTGGAACACCAACAAAGGTAGCGTTAGCCAAGTTAAAGTCCTTCAGATGGTCAAACAGGAATAGGATTAAACTCTGTGAGCTTTTGAAATGTCTACTAGGCATGAATACTCCAGAAGGGTTTGTGAACAAAGGAAAGAAGAAAGGGGGAAAGAGATAGTCCAGAAACTGTAGGGAAATCCCCAGTCAAGTCACCAATTCTGCTATAGGGTAAAATTCTTGGGTTTTTAGTTTTCTAATATCCCTCTCAGGGCTTTCTGGTGCCCGAGGCAGATAGTAAGATTAGTTGTATAGTTCAAAAAGAAGGCACATACATGTTCATATCAACTTAAACAACTTGATAGAATAAGATGGAATATTACCTCTTTAATGATCTTGAAGTCTTTTGGAGAGCGCTAAGCAGCGAAGGAGGGATCCTTCTTCACCAGTGTTGGTGTTCCCATGTTTTGGCCAGATTGGCGAGACCAAAAGATGAGACAACATCAGAACCACTTTTGGGCCCTAGGATCTAGCCCTCCTGGACCCGGAGAGGGATCTCTCCAATAAAGCAAAGAATGATGTATATTTGAGGCTTAAACTGAGGTGTTAGGCTAGTTATGAAGCACAGAGGGGGGTTTAAAATGATTTGGTTGGTTGGTTGCTGGGTTGGTTAGGAGATCATAGACTGAGAAAGTAATGGGAAAAAAGGAACAAAGCAGCAGGAAGCTTCAGCAAAGGGGATAGGTCAAGAAAGTGCCATCCATTGGGCTATGGAGTCATGAAAGGAAATTACATGCAACAACTAGCCAAGGCTTCCACAGGGCAAGTCATCTACACTAAAGGATATTTTAGATAGATGATGGGATGGAACATTAAGGAAAGAAGGTGACAGAAGGAAAGACAACCAAATTTATGTCTATAGATCAAGTCAGAGGTCATTTAACTCCAGACCTGCTTGGACATACTCAAAGATAGCTCTCAAAGAGGGACAAAGGGGCTGCTTATAGATCGGACCAGAGGTCATTTAACTCCAAGTCTGCTTTGGTAACTCCAAGTCTACTTTGGAAACTCCAAGGGAAAAAACAGAGATAGATTTGACAAAGAAACATCCAGGAAGCAAACCCCTAAGTTCATACATCAGCCAGTAGGCAATAACATCCACTGCACTGGTTAAACCACATGAATTCACTCTTATGTACACATAAAGCAGAAAACATTAAAGGTAGGGAGAGCAAGAACATAGGGCACCTAACAAGGGTGAATCCTATGCTATACTTATGTTGCCTACCGGAAGAACATGAAACAGTATGAAGATGTAATAAGCAGAGTTAGGAAAAACATCACCAATAGTAATAGACCAAGATCCTGTGAAATATGCTTTGATTAATTGGTGCAAAACCAGTCATGTACAGTAAGCTCAATGGCTAATACAATCCAAAATTTCTCCTCCCAGCCTATTACATACAAACTACCCTATAACTCCCTCCCAAGATTTTTCTAACAGTCAAACTGAATCCCTCTAACAGCAACAGCCGAACAACTGAGCAACAACAACCTTTACAATGTGTTCTTCTGGATTCCTATAGGAAAAAATAGAGCAAAAGATGGTAGGTGAAGAACTAAATGAAGAATTAACGCTCAGAAGAGGAGGAAGGCCGCAACCCATTCTGCTTTAAATATGTGCAATTACTTCTGGTACTCTGGCTATAGAACTACTGCCATTCTCTGTTGACTGGAAAAACTGGTGAAATAATGATGCTAGGGTATCCATACTGTGTAACAAATGCTTCTTGATGATGTAGGACTGCTGAAAGGGTGTAGATCTTCATTCGAGGCACAATGTAGACTGAAAAATGATGTGTACCGTGTCCTTTCATGGGAGAACGCTCTGCTGATATGGAAAACCTGATAATATTATCTCTTTGTGCATAAGACCATCCAAGATATCCACAGGGTCTTCCAAATTGTACTTTTGCCTTCTAAAAGTCCCTGCAGAAGTCTCCTATTTCTTACCTCGAGCTCTCTGCTGTTCCTGTGCTATCTCTGTCTGTGAATTTCGAACTTCAATGGCGCCGAAGGGTTGGTAGAGTTTAAACTCTATCCGTTGATGAATTAATGGTGCAAGAAACCCTCCAGACGCTTCCTATAACATCAGGCTCTGAATGCAGCCTCTACACATGGTCTTCATTGATGCTTCTGTTGTTGTGACAGAGATCACACATCATGGTGATCATTTACTGTTGAAAACCCTGCAACAACACAATATCTGTGAAGAAGACAATGGATGGGGCGATGGATGCAGCGGGATGATGAGGGTGGATGTGCAGGTTGGTGACATGGCAGAATGATGTGGGGTTACAGTGAAATATGCATGGCGTGGAGAAAGGTGGCGGAATGTAGTCGCAGGCGAAATTTCAATGAAAAACATTGAAAATGGCCCTTTTGGATGAATCAAAATGAATGGATGGGGAGATTGTACGGAGGGTACACGTGGGGATGACCTGGCGTACGGTGAAGACACGTGGACGGATGATGTGGAGGCTGGGGCGATGGTGGAAAGGTCAACAGCGGGCAGACGGATCTGGACCATTGATTGTGGCGGAGATCAACGATGGAGGACGACGGACGGCGGGCCATGGCGTGAGCTATTGCGCGTGCAACTTCATTAGGATTCGTGCATCTTGAGCGGGCGATGGCCATTGGATGGCCCATCCCAGATCGGACGGTTGACGATAATTTCACTGGGCACCCACATCTGACAGATAATGCGCGGGGGATGACTTTAACGGGAAGGAACAGTGGTTTGGGAATCATACAGAAGGACGCGTGTCAGGCGCTGAGTGGAATTGCTAGACAACGAGGGAAAACCACCAACTGTGCATAGGAGGTGCGAAATAAACCGACGGTTTATGAACAGTGCAGTGGGGACCATAGGGTGGATGGGCTCCGCTCCGTCGATCTGTCGGGCGAATGGACGACGGAGATGCGATCTAGGATTTGAAGGTGGAAAACGACAGAGGTAGCGGGGTCAACGAGGATCGTCCGATCAATCAAGATTAACGGTCAGGAACGCCCCCGAAATGAATGGACCGTGAGCCATTGATCTGTGGGATAAAAACGGACAGTGGGGATGGACTGTGGGGGGCCAAGGTGTACGGGCACAAGAATTTTGGAGCGACCCCCCGTAGTGAATAACAACCGTTGATTTGAGTCGTCCCATATCCCGAGGAGTCAACTGCAGGGGCTCCATGGTTTGACTCTACGGACAAAGAAAAACCCCCGCAGGGAAAAAGCCTTGGTCACGGTGCCAGGCTATATGGAGCAGAAAGGCGCTGGGCTAGCGGAGAAGGGGGCTTAGGCCTATTATAAGATTGGAAGTGGGTTTTTAACCCCTTTCTAATGTATTTTGAGGCCCAAAGGGTAACAATAGGGAGATGGATGGGGAAAATGGGGAAACAAAGGGTGTAGGGATTTTTAGAGGGGGTTTAGGGGGGTTAATAGGGGTGAAATAGAGGGGAGCAGAGACACTTTGACAGAAGGATGAAAAAGGGAAAAGTGACATTTTGCGGGGGTACAAGAGGTAAATGAAGGCTTTGAGCTAGGGAAACAGTAGAGGGGATTTATATAAGCCAAAGCACATAGAGACCTCAAGGATGATGTGTCTTCAAGGGAGATGCATTCCTTGAAGGTCTCCAAAATGACATAGTCCCCCAGCTTGCTTGTCAAGAATTTCATAGGGGGGCTAACAGTGGCTCCACATGGGGATGGCTTCTCCATGGAGGAGTCAAGAAACTAGATAGGATCTTTGGAGTAGGCCAGATGCCTGCTATCATAAGCCATCTCTCTTTTCTAATTTTCAGCTGCCACAATATGTTAGACACAAATCAGCAGAAACATTTTCCCAACCAACCTACTTACCCAGCTATAGTTCTACATTTTCCCTTTGGGTGCATTTGAACTAGCAGACCCTTTACATTTTATTTTCACAACAAAAACAAACCTATTCTGAATCTACCCTTATTTCTCCATGAGGCCAGATTAAACAGTTGGCCCCACAATGTTTCGCTACCTACACTACCACCTGCTAGGATTAGACTGTCTAGCAGGTTTCTCCTCTACATTCTAAGACAGAAAATGAAACAACTAACTACCTGCTCATAGGCTGAGCTTTATTGAGCTTTTCCTACCTACCCTATTCTAACTTGACATATTTACAAGACTAGCTTATGAACACTGTCTTCCAATGTAACCAGTCCACCAAGTGATCCCATGGCTGGTCCTTCTTGCTCAACTCCTTGAGCATGTTGGATCGGCAGGGAAGCTCCCACTCTTTTGGTTCAATAACAACAGCTTTGAAAAATTTTCCTTCTGTTTGCAACATGCTGCTCAAGAATACCTTTGATCCTTCTTCAAATGTATGTATGAAATGTGCATAAGGATCATGAAAAGATACCTAGATATGAGTATCTGACAGGCAGGCTTCAACCAAGATCTCTTCTTCTTCCACTGGATCAAGAATGAGACTCCCCTGAGAAAGAGAATCTCCTTCATCTTCTTCATTTTCTGAACTGGAGGACTCATCATAGACTGTAGCTGTGTCCTCCTGGAGCTCTAACATATTCTGATCTAGTGTGTTGAGCTCTGTGAAAAGATTCATGTATTCTTGTGCAGGGGTGTACCCCTTTGCTTCCTCTTTTTTGAGAGAAGGCTCTTTCCTTTCAACCTGCTCAAAAACCTCTTCTTTTCTTTCCTCCTCGTCTTCTGAAAGGAAATACTACTGGTTTCTGACCTTACTGATGATCTGTGGTAGAGCAGAATGAAGATTCAAAGAATCTTCATCTGTTGATATATTGTCGCAGCTCTCCTCATCAGTGTCATAGATAGGCTGACTCGTTTCATTACCTCTCTAAAATTGGTGGCTCTGATTTTCTTCCCATGAATCTAAGGATGATGGTTCTGCAAGCTCAACTTCTCTTTGAAAGCACTCACCCTCAAACAGATCATGAAAAGGAAAATCATAACTGTAAGTAATATCACCCTTCAAACCTATCAGACTTTCAACAGGTCTTTCTTCATTCCGATCCACAGAGGAGTTTTATGAAACTGAATCGTCAAACTCATGAGATGAGTTAGCAAGAGAGTGTGTCCTATAGAATACTTCTAGGGTGGACTGCTGGTTTAATATGTGATCAATCTCCTCTTCTGTCAAAAAAGGAGCTTCCCTCTCATTATGGACAGAAAAACAGCAGCCCTCTTTCTCTTGTGTAAGCTGATTTGGAGGCTGGATGTTTCTTTGAGCCTCTTATTCCACATCAGGCTCTGCCTCTTTTATGTGGTGTCGTGTTTCTTCAAGGAAGCTTTCCCTATCAGCCTTTGCTAAAAGGTCCTGATATTCTTTGATCAGCGTAACACAAGGCATAGGTAAGCAATCAGGAAATTCCTGATTACCTTCCTCCTCATCTCCTACAGATTCTTGAGTATCATACATGTCCTCCTCATTGTCTAGGTCTTGATTTTTCTCTTGTTCTGGAGAAGGCATAGGCTGTTCTGAATAGTCATCATTTGCATTCATATTAGCCATATGCGTTTCCAGCACTTTCCCAAACATTTCGGTTATTTCACATAATTTATCATACAAAGCATCATACTTTGTATCTCTGTCCATGTTTGGATCTATACTTATGCAAAGAAGGCTACTGCTTCTTCTCAACCAGTTCAGTGTCCTTCACCAGTGGAGTGATTTGGTCTTTGGATCATAGGGAGTGTGGAGTCGCCAGGTGGATGAATTTGTCTGTTTGAAGCAGGCTGATGTCCACCACCAGCAATTAGGTAATGTCACCTTTCAGGAATAACCTCAAAACACAACAAAATCCAACCAGAGATTGACTGGGAGGGAATTTACCAGATATGTCACCTCCGAAGAGGGTGAGATCTGGAGGCTACCTGGCCCTTCCCAGGCTCTGTCTAAGAGTATGAGGCACACAACGAATGGAGGTTGATTCAAGAAAGGGATGACTTTCTTCCAATCTAACCAGATATTTGTGGGTTTGAATGCCTAGGGATGTTCAAAGTGTAATGCACTCAAACTTTAGCAGTTCTTGACTCTCAGATTCGTCCCCAGCAGAGTCGCCATTATGTTGGATTTCCCATGTTTTGGCCAGATTGGCAAGACCAAAAGATGAGACAACATCAGAACCACTTTTGGGCCCTAGGATCTAGCCCTCCTGGACCCGTAGAGGGATATCTCCAATAAAGAAAAGAATGATGTATCTTTGAGAGCTCAAAATGAGATGTTAGGCTAGGTATGAAGCACAGAGGGGGGTTTAAAATGATTTGGTTGGTTGGTTGCTGGGTTGGTTAGGAGATCATAAACTGAGAAGGTAATGGGAGAAAGGAACAAGGCAGCAGGATTTTTAGCGAAGGGGATAGGCCAAGAAAGTGTCATCCATTGGGCTATGGAGTCATGAAAGGAAATTACATGCAACAACTAGCCAAGGCTTCCAGAGGGCAATTCATCTACACTAAAGGATCTTTTTAGATAGATGATGGAATGGAACATTAAGGGGAGAAGGTGAAAGAAGGAAAACAACCCATTTTCTGAATATAGATCAGGTTAGAGGTCATTTAACTCCAGACCTGCTTGGACATACTCAGAGGCAGCTCTCAAAGAGGGACAAAGGGGCTGCTTATAGATCGGACCAGAGGTCATTTAACTCCAGGTCTGCTTTAGCAACTCCAAGGGAAAAAATAGAGATATATTTGACAAAGAAACATCCAAGCAGCAAACCCCTAAGTTCATACATCAGCCGGTAGGCAATAACATCCACTGCGCTGGTTAAACCACATGAATTCACTCTTAGATACACATAAGCAGAAAATGTTAAAGGTAGGGAGAGCAGGAACATAGGGCACCTAACAAGGGTGAATCCTATGCTATACTTCTGTTGCCTACCAGAAGAACATGAAACAATATGAAAATGTAAATAACAGAGTTAAGAAAGACATCACCAATAGTAATAGACCAGGATCCTGTGAAATGTGCTTTGATTAATTGATGCAAAACCAATCATGTACAATAAGCTCAATGGCTAATACAATCCAAACTTTCTCCTCCCAGCCTATTACATACAAACTACTCTGTAACTCCCTCCCAAGACTGTTCTAACAGTCAAACTGAATCCCTCTAACAGCAACAGCCGAACAACTGAGCAACAACAACCTTTACAATGTGTTCTTCTGGATTCTTATAGGAAAAAATAGAGCAGAAGATGGTAGGTGAAGAATTAAATGAAGAATTAACGCTCAGAAGAGGAGGAAGGCCGCAACCCATTCTGCTTTAAATCTGTGCAATTACTCCTGGTACTCTGGCTGCAGAACTACTACCATTCTCTGTTGGCTAGACAAACTGGTGAAATAATGATGCTAGGGTATCCATACTGTGTAACAAATGCTTCTTGATGATGTAGGACTGCTGAAAGGGCGTAGATCTTCATTTGAGGCATAATGTATACTGAAAAACGATGTGTACTGTGTCCTTTCATGGGAGAATGCTCTACTAATACAGAAAACCTGATAATATTATCCCTCTGTGCATTGGACCGTCCAAGGGATCCACGGGGTCTTCAAATTTGTACCTTCGCCTTCTAAAAATCTCTGCAGAAGCTTATGAGTCTTCCATTTCCTGCCTCGAGCTCTCTGCTAACCTTGTTTGTGAATTTCGAGCTTCAATGGCACCGGAGGGTTGGTAAAGTTTTAAAATCTGTCCTTTGATGAATTAATGGCACAAGAAACCCTCAGACGCTTCCTGTAACATCAGGCTTTGAATGCAGCCTCTGCACATGGTCTTCATTGATGCTTCTGTCGCTGTAACAGAGATCACACATTATGGCAGTCATTTACTGTTGAAAACCCTGCAACAATATCTGTGAAGAAGACAATGGATGGGGCGATGGATGCAGCGGGATGATGAGGGTGGACGTGTAGGTTGGTGACATGGAGGAATGATGCAGGGTTACGGTGAAATATGCATGGCGTGGATAAAGGTGGCGGAATGCAATCGCAGGCGAAATTTCAACGAAAAATATTGAAAATGGCCATTTTGGATGAATCAAAATGAATGGATGGGGAGATTGTACGGAGGGTACACGTGGGGATGACCTGGCGTACGGTGAAGACACGTGGACGGATGATGTGGAGGCCGGGGTGACGGTGGAATGGTCAACGGCAGGTAGATGAATCTGGATCGTTGATCGTGGCGGAGATCATCGGCGGAGAACGACGGACGGCGGGCCATGGCGTGAGCTATCGCGCATGCAGCTTCATTAGACTTCGTGCATCTTGAGCGGGCGATGGTCGTTGGATGGCCCATCCCAGATCGGACGGTCTACAGCGATTTCACTGGGCGTCCGTGTCCGAAGGATAATGCGCAGGGGATGGAGTTAACGGGCGGGAACGGTGGTTTCAAAATCGTATAGGAGGACAGGTGGCGAAAGGTGAGTGGAATCGCTGGCCTCTGGGGAAAAACCACCAAGCACACGAGGGTGGTGTGGAATAAACCGGCGGTTTGTGAACAGTGCAGCGGGGACCACAGGGTGGATGGGCTCCCCTCCATCGATCCATCGGGCGAATGGACGGCGGAGATGCGATCTAGGATTTGAACGTGGAAAACGACGGAGGCAGCGGGGTCAACGAGGATCGTCCGATCAATCAATATTGACGGTTAGTAACGCCCCCGAAATGAATGGACCGTGAGCCGTTGATCTGTGGGATAAAAACGGACGGTGGGGATGGACTGCGGGGGGCCAAGGTGTATGGGCATAGGAATTTTGGAGCGACCCCTCATAGTGAATAACAGTCGTTTGATCGGGTTTTCCCACATCCCGAGGGGTCAACTACGGGGCCTCCATGGTTTGACTCTACGGACAGAGAAAAACCCCCGCAAGGAAAAAGCCTTGGTCACGGCACCAGGCTATATGGAGCGGAAAGGCGTTGGGCTAGTGGAGAAGGGGGCTTAGGCCTATTATAAGGTCGGGTGTGGGTTTTTAACCCATTTATAATGTATTTTGAGGCCCAAAGGGTAACGATAGGGAGATGGAGGGGGAAAATGGGGAAACAAAAGGTGTGGGAAAAATTTGAAGGAGATTTTGGAGGGGTTTAGAGGGTTGATAGGGGGAAATAGAGGGGAGCAAAGACACTTTGACAGAAGGAGAAAAAAGGGAAAGGGGACATTTTGCAGGGGTACAAGGGGTAAATGAAGGCTTTGAGCTAGGGAAACAGCAGAGGGGGTTTGTATAAGGCAAAGCACATAGAGACCTCAAGGATGATGTGTCTTCAAGGGAGATGCATTCCTTGAAGGTCTCCAAAATGACATAGCCCCCGGTGTGTACAGACAGAACAAACTCCCCAGTGCATAGTTTCACACAGACGCACCGCAATTTATAATTGCTACCGGTATTCGTGTGGTTCTCATAGGCGGTAAAACAACACCAGTGCGTATAGATACATAAACATACCAGAGCGTCGTATCGCACAAACGCCTCGATATTTTTAACTGCTTTTGGTATTTTTGCAGTCCCGATAGGTAGTATAAACGCACTGGTGCGCTTAATAATACAAGCGCAATGGTTTTCATTTTGTATTTTTTAGAAACATCGACCTGTGGCAGTGCAATTATTGTGATTGTTTTAAATTCATTATTTATCAAAAGTAGACACATATTATAACAATATTCATATTCATTAAATTTTTATTAATGGATTTGAATGTGATGTTTAGATTAATTTGTTATATCGTATCATAATTATTGTGTTTTTTTTTAATTCATTATTCATCAAAAGTCGACACATATATATTTTATAACAATATTCATATGAATTAAATTTTTATTATTACATTTGAGAACGACAATGGAGAACGCAATAGCGACAATAGAGAACACAATAGAATAAATTAAAACATTTTTTATTAAAGACATTCTTTGTCATACAAAATGGAACAGTTATTGGTATGCCTTTATCTTTCAATTGGGACACTATGTCCATTACATTAAATAAAATGTATGATTTCACAGACATTTTTCCAAAAATAGTACAACGCCTTGCTTTTATATCCAAACATAGTGATCATCATTCTTCGCTCTAACTGCTATCACTACTAGAGCTACTTCCATGACTTGGGTTATTTTCAAAATAAAATTGTTCACGATGTTGATTGTTTTCTTCTTCTTCACCTTCTTCCATCTACAAACATAAAAATAAACTGTAATGAGTGTATATACATTGGTGAGAATAATGAAAATTGAAATATTAAATAATATACATCAATGTAAATCGAAAAGGAATGACGTACCAATGCAACAATTGACTCATAAACTATACACATTCTTTCAAAACCATGTAACATGCCATATTTCAAGATTTGATCTATTGGCGCAGTGCCATACTTTGTTTCCTGAAAATTTTATACCCCATAAGAAATCATATATTTAATATAAAAGATTTATTTTTTCTATTAATTATAGATGTACCTAAGTAAAACAAGATCGATAGATGCTTACAAATTCCACAATTAAGTTCTTATATGCCAACATATACGCACAACCCATATTTAAACCAATTTCAATCAATTCCTCTGATGGTTCTTCTTTGTATGTTAGCACCTGTTTGGAGACATTCAATGATGATTTTTGTAAAACAACTTAGAAATACAAAAATGAAATCTAGTTAAGTTGTTATAAGGAAGTAACAATTACTCACAAACTTAGATATCAATCATTTTCTTCCTTGTCGTCCTGTTTTATGTGCTGAATGGGTTCCATTTTCTTTTCTTTTCTGCAAGAAAATACTTGAAAATTAATATTTAATGCTAAATTGTTTATTTATTTTTCCTAATGATCAAAAAATTCAATGATTACATATTACATTTGAAGCACGTTGTTGTTGAGATGGCTCCTCCCACAATGCAATTTTTTCCATTTCTTTGACCATCTCCTTGTACACCTTTTTGGACATTCCTACTGGCATATTTCTGATATCAGCTCGTTCATATTTTGAGATTTTCATAATCTTCCTGAAAATGTAACATGACAATAAACTATTTAATTTTTATATTGATATATGAAAAGTAAGTATAACAAAAGTGATATTTATAAATAATTCTAGACAAACATCTAAAGAAATATTACTTTTTCATTCCTTCTTTTTTGTTGTTGTACGTTTTTTCTATTAAAAGCCTGGCATGTCTCATTGACCAATTCTCTGGAAACTCTTGTTGTAGTTTACATAAAATCTGGTTCTTGGAATAATTGGATTGGTTTTTGTGTTGTAAGTGGAAAGAACATCTACACATTCATTCCACTAGATCCCTCAAACATTTGTAAAAAATTTCCCCCCTTTCATTAACCTCCAACACCACTCCAGATGAGCTAGGGAGCAATTCATTTTCATTTGCATGTTCTATTGTTTTTCTTTTCTTAGAACAACATTCCTTTTCTGAGTTGTTGGTCCTTGTAGAACATTAAACAGAGGTGAATTAATAGACTTTTTCACACATTTTATCTAATAATTTTAATTATATTATTAATGAAAACTAAAAAAAAAAACTCATATTGGATCGATAGTATTTTTTCATTCACCTGATTCATCCTTTTGAAATTTTTCTATCAAGCTCATATGTTCTTCTGGTCCTAGATTAGAAATAATCTTATCGAACTTCGTCATTTTGTGGCTCTATGATACACATTAAACAATACATATTATTTAAACTTACATATAGTTCAAAATTAATTTTTTTGTAAAAAATTTCAAAGAACTTGCCTTTTTTGCTTTTGATCTTGATGTGTTATCCGTATTTTTGTTACTTGATCTCTTGTCAGTCATTTCTTTAACAATATCAAACCTGTATCATATCAGTCAATAATATATTTTTAAATAAACTGTCAACTTCTCAATTAAAAAAAAAAAAATCTCAAAAAACCGGTGCGCCATTCATGGTTAATGCACCGAAGTCGGTGCGTGTATGTCTTTACCACGCACCGCAGAAATAGTATAATACATTGTACGGTGCTCTATGTCAACAAGAAGGCCCGGTGCGTTACATGTCAATGAATGCACCAGTTAACCATCGTAAAAATAATAAAAATCATCTATTGTTAGTTTTTTTAGCATAAATCGGTGCTATATTTTACATCTGGCGCACCGTTAAAAAAATCTTATGTTTTCACATTACTTATCTGGTGCTCTTGTAAAAAACAGAGCACCAATGCGCTACCTTACATAGGGCGTACCGGTAAAAAATATTTTTTTTTTAAATCATTCCAAGGCCGACATGGATTAGGATACGACTATGCTAATCGCCCAGTCAGTTACATGTCTTAGGTCTATATTTAGCAATACAAACCCTATAAATCTAAATTGAAAAGTCCTAATTCTGAATCACAGAAAGAAGAAGAAGAAATGGGAGAAACAAAAAGAAATTAAGGTTTGTATTTTTTTAAAGTTTTTTTTTTTTTTTTCGAAACTAAACGTTCGTGGTGTGTCATAATGAAATAGTGCACCGGCTGCATATTTTTCTAATATTTTATGATAGTACTTTCATGGTGCGCTGTGATAAAAGAGCGCCCCGGTGCACCCTTTCAGACAAGGCGCACCAAATTTTATTTATTTATTTATTTACGCAAGGGCCGACATGCATTGGGATCCGACTATGTAGGTCAACCCGTTCGTTGGATGTCTTAGGTTTATATTTAGCAATATAAACCCTATAAAAATAAATTGAAAATCCCTAATTCTGAAATCACAGCAAGTGGGAGAAGACAGGACAGAAACAAAAATAATGTATGGTATGTTTGTAAAAAGGTTTTTTTTCAAAACAGCACGTTGTGCGGTGTGCCATAATGTAATAGTGCGCCACTGCCATATGTTACATATGGCGCACTGATAAAAACATAATTTATTTTTTAATTTTTTATCACTGTACTTGCGTGGTGCGCTTGTATAACAGAGCGCCCCGATGCGCTATGTTACGAAGGGGGCACCGACGAAAACAAATGTTTTTTTTAAGATTGACACAAGGGCCGACATGGATTGAGATCTGACTATGCAAATCCTCTCGTTGGTTGCATGTCTTAGGCTTATATTTAGCAATACAAACCCTATAAATATAAATTGAAAAACCTTAATTCTGCAAGTAGGAGAAGAAAGGGTAGAAACAAAAATAATGTAGGGTATGTTTGTAAAATGGTTTTTTTCTAAAACATCACGTCTTGTGGTGCTCCATATTGTAATGGTGCACCGGTGCCATATATTACGAATGGCGCAATAATAAAAACATAATTTTTTTATTTTATTTTTTGTCAATTTACTTCAGCAATGCGCTTTTATAACAAAGTGCACTGGTGCGCAACGTTACACAGGGCGCACCGGCACAAAAACAAATATGTATTTTTTTTAAATTGACGCAAGGGCCAACATGGATTGGGAACTGACTATGCAAGTCATCCCGTGGGTTGGATTTCTTATGAGTAAAAAAACCCTATAAATCTAAATTGAAAAGAAAGAGGGAGAAAAAAATGGCAGAAACAAAAAGAATCTAGGGTTTTGTTTGTAAAAATTGATTTCTTTTTTTATTTTTGTTTCTAAAAACTGCAGAAAAGGTAAAAAACTGTAGAAACAAAAAGTTAAAAAAACAATAAGATTTTATTTTGTATTTTACTTCTTAAAAAACTAGAGAAAAAATAAAATAAAACAATAAACTTTGATTTCTTATTTCACTGCATAAAAAAAAATAAAAAAATAAAAAAAAAACTACAGAAAAAAAGTACAAAAAACAATAAACTTTACTCACGTCGTTTAAAATTCTATGGTACAGGGTTTGAATCACCAGAGGTTTGGAATTCAGATTGTTTGAATAATTTTGTTCAAACGTATTTCCCTTCACCACAGTGCTCTCGTGCTCTGTTTGCTCTAGGTATGTATCCTACAAATCTCTGGCTAAATTTTTTTGCAAAAATAGTGAAATAATGAAAAGTGTTTAGCATTTAAAGAAATGTTTTATGAAATTATATTTTCGAAAATATTTTTCCACCCAATTTTCAATTTACCGCCTTTTTTTTCTCTTAAAGAAAATAGGGTTGCGCTTTTTTTTATTGCGGTTATTTGTTTACTGGTGCGTCTTTTAATTCAACTGCACCGGTGCTAATTTTTACAAAAGCGCACCGATGCACAAAATAAAGAACTGGCCGGTGCGGTTATCTGAACAGTACGCAACGGAATTACATTTAGGTTTATGCACCAAAGTTTATTGTTGTTTTGCTCAAATGCAGGGAAAAAATATCATATATTATATGAAATGGAAAATTCTTCAAAATCCAGCTCGTTCCATAATATTTCTCAAAGTCCATCGCGGAGTTCTCCCTATCCATGTGGAGACGTAATATTTACTTCAGAATTGTTTTATTTTTTCACTGTCTAATTGAATTTATGTATGTTTTTTATCCATGTATTCAATCATGCACAACTTAATTAAATTTATAATGTATACAAATTTCCAGGTTCATGTAGATTCATCATCGAGTTCAGATACACAAAATTATATTCAAATTACTACTCCAAAACATCGAAAGTTCTTATCAAGTGCTGCATACCGCAAGACGCATTTAGTAGATGAATATGGACAGCTGCTTCACCCTGCCAAATGTAACAATATTGCATCTTCTAGCCAAAATCCTGGGACAATGATGGTAATTATAGCTATAATTGTTTGGTATATATATTGATTAATATGTAATTATTTCAACGTCAAACCAATTTATAATCATGCAATATTGTCAACGTGGTTACTAATTGATATCATAATATTTTGTACTAATCATGTTCAATTTTTTTTTTAATTATTAGGATTCTAGTGATGATGAACGACCTACCTACCATCTTCTGTTGCACCCCACGACAATGTCAAATCGAGAGAAGACTGAATTAAGAGAAAAAATCGGAGAGGAACGATACCAAGAATGGTTGAATCAACCACCAATTCAATTCCCGCTATGTCCAGATTCACCAATTAGGAATGACTACAGCAATAGTAGTTCTTCACAAGTTGGCAATGGAGGCAATCAAATAGAGGTTGGTATGGATGATTACTTAAGGGATACGACTGCCATGGAGACAATGTTGTTAGATGCATTCCA
The DNA here is from genome assembly GCA_034641835.2 of Pinus albicaulis. Taxonomy (NCBI): domain Eukaryota; kingdom Viridiplantae; phylum Streptophyta; class Pinopsida; order Pinales; family Pinaceae; genus Pinus; species Pinus albicaulis. The sequence goes on along the minus strand of CM076570.1, from coordinate 1,503,117,031 downwards.
AAATGATGATCAGCTAGGGGATGATGCTCATATCGTCGACACCTTTTTCGAAATCCTTAAATTTGCTTCCACCACCCCTCTCTTTGGACCTGGCGGTCAGTCAAAGTCTACCCAGTTGGGGACAACGATGTTACTGTACAACTTGAAAGCAAAGTTTGGCTTGTCGAATGCATGTTTCTAGGAACTTTTGAGGTAAGTTACCATAAAGTACTTCCGGCCTTATATATAAATTTGAAATATAATCAGTACACTGCAATGAACATTACAAATGTTAAATTTTATGAACGTTAATAATTATATCAAAATTAATGTACATTTATTAATATATTTTTCCATGATCACCAACTACAGGTTATTCAAAGACAAGGTTCTTCCGAGTGATAATGTCTTGCCCGGTAGTTGCGAGGAGGAAAAGAAATTGTTGAAAATGTTGGTTGTTGAGTACATATCATATCATGCATGTCCAAATGATTGTATTCTATATAGAGGAGAATATGCAGACAAAGAGATGTGTCTGAAATGTGGGCATGACAGGTATGATAAATCAAAAAAGAAGGGTAAATCACGTACTGGTCCTCCTTTTAAGATATTGAGGCACATGCCTATAATCCCAAGGATTCAAAGGCTCTTTCTTTGCAAAGAATTAGCTATGTTGCATGGATTGCATGCGTCACACAGAAGTGAGTTGGGAGTTATGCGAATACCAACTGATTCAATAGCCATGAAGCATATAGAGGATACATGGCCTGAAAAATTCAAGAATGAAGTACGAAGTCTACGACTCAGCATAGCCATGGATGGCGTCAACGCATATTCCCTCCAGAACACCAACTATTCTATTTGGTCTGTAGCAGTGATCAATAAAAATATCCCCCCATGGTTTTCTGTGAAGAATGAACATCTTATGTTGGCTCTCATAGTCCCTGGTAGAAGACAAGTGAAGAATATGGATGTCTACTTACAACCACTAGTATAATAATTGAAGGAATTATGGGATGGGATAAATGTATATGATGTATCAAGACCCATCGCAGCAGAGAGGAGGTTTATGTTGTATGGCATATGTGCTTACATGACACATGATTATCCAGGCTTAGGAGTTTGATCTGGTAAATTTCATGTTTAATTTATTGATTTGTTTATATATAATGTAACAATATTATTTCACATATTAGTTATTTAATTCGTTGTAATATTATTTGTTCTGATCTTCATGATAGTCTTTAACGT